>JASCZL010000114.1:0-107243 GCA_030035585.1 Dugong dugon
AATTACTTTTTTTGTTTTTTGGTTTTTTGCAGAAATGAAGACCAGAAAAAAAGCAATGTCATTTAGGGCCATGAATTCTTGAGCCCATCCAGCCATAGTGCATCTTGGCTCTGATATTGTCTAACAGCGCAGAGCAGTTATCTTAAACTCTTGGCCTCTCAGTTTCCTCAACTATAAAATAAAAATATTAAGAGTGCCTACCTTAAGAAGTTATTATGATTTAACTATTAAATGAAGTAATAAATGAGTTATTATTTGTAAAGATTTACAACTGTGCCTGTTCACCAGATATTAAGTATTTGTTAAATAAATTCCTAAACAAAACTCTTCAGGTCTTATTAGAAAGAGTGTCTCATTTAATCATCACAACAACCCTATGAAGTATGTACAGGTATTCTCCCCATTTTACAAATCAGAAAATTGAGGCTTGGCATGCTTTAGAAGCTTGCTCAAAGCCACAAAGCTAGAATTGGAATCCCAAGTTTGTGGAGTCAGAGCCTGAACCCTTAACTTCCAAATGAACTTTCTCTGAAAATACAATCACTTACAAAATATATGTATATGCCTTTCACCCTGCATCACACCCCCACCCCCTCAACTGGAGGCTTGTGCCTGGCTTTGACTACCCCCACCCAGCCCAGCCTACCCAGGACCATCGGTGAGAGTTTTCGTGGCATCCACCTGGTGACAGGTGACCTGGGCACCCTCGCTCAGAACACGTGGCAACTGACAGTATGCACACACACTACACCCAATCCAGCCACCAGTGAGAACTATCCCTGCACCCACTCATAGCTGACCAGCTTGACATACATATCATCTTCCCAGGAATACCAGCTACATCCTTAGCCACCTCGCAAGATCGGTGAACAGAGAACCACGCTCACACACCCAGTCACTGCCCTACCTACCCGGACACAGGAGGTGAGTGTTCCAGAGCTACCAGACTAGTGACAAGAGCAGCACTTATACCCTGCCTACTCAGATGTATAAAAACAAAACTAAACAAAAAATCAGGACACAGCAAACAAACATACAATAAATCCATAAATAAATTAACACCTTGAAGCCTCAGAGATAAGAGACAATAGTAAATCAATTAAAGAATCGGATCAAGATGGCACTAGCAAGTGACCAAAATAAAAAAACAGAAAACCTTCTGGAAGAAGAAATAGTCAATCAAAAGACTAATATAGAGGATTATCAGAGAGATCAAGGAAAACACAGACAATAGAAAAATTCAGGAAAACAACACAAGAACAAAACGACAAAATAAATAGACAAGGAGAAACCATACAAAAAGAGCAACTAGAAATCCAAAAGTTTAACAATAAAATATCAGAAATAGACAACAGAAGAGAAGGATAAAGGAACAGAAATAAATTAGTGGAACATAGACTTAGCTAAATTGAGGACAAATCTCTTGACACCAATTTGTTTGAGGAAAACGGAGAAAGAAGAAAAATGAAGACAGCCTAAGAATTATACAAGACACTATCAAGAGGGAAAATTTGCATGTGAACAGAGTTCCAGAACAAGGGGAGACAATGGAAAACACAATGAGAATTGTCAAAGATTTGCTGATGGGAAATTCCCTTTGATGAGAAGATATTCATCCAAGAGGCTCAATGAACCCCTTATAAGAAAAAAAAAAAAAACCTTTGCCGTCAAGTCAATTCCAACTTATGACAGACCCCCCAAAAAGTCACCAAGACGTATCATAATCAAACTTACCAAAACCAAAGAAAACAAAGAATCCTGAGAGCTGCTCAGGAAAAATGAAAAGTCACCTACAAAAGGGAACCAGTAAGACTAAGCTCTGATTATTTGGCAGAAACCATGTGGGCAAGAAGGCAACAAAATGACATATATAAAACTCTGTGGGGAAAAAAAGCCAACCAAGAACTGTATTTACAAAAAAAAAAAAAGTTGCCATCAAGTTGATTCAGACTCACAGCAACCCGATAGGACAGACTAGAACTACCACATAGGGTTTCTAAGAAGCAGCTGGTGGATTCGAACTGCTGACCTTTTGGTTAATAGCCATAGCACTTAACCAATGTGCCACCAGGACTATATCCAGCAAAATCATCTCTCAAATATGATGGAAAAATTAGGACATTTCCAAATAAACAGAAATTAAGGGAATTTACAAAAACCACACCAACCTTCCACAACCTGTTGCCATTGAGTTTACTTTCACTCATAGTTATCCTATAGGACAGAGTAGAACTGCTCCATAGGGTTTCCAAGGAGTGGCTGGTGGATTTGAACTACCAACCTTTTGGTTAGAAGCTAAACTCTTAACCACTGTGCCACCAGGGCTCCAGACCAATCTTATAAGAAATATTAAAGGGAGTCCTTGAGCCAGAGAACGAACAACATCAAATGACAACCTGAGATTAGGACACAGGACAGCATCAGCCAGATACCAACCCGGATAAAGAATTTCCAAAATTAAAACAGAGCAAAAACACTTAAACGGAACCAAAGGAGTCAACCTGTAAATGACACAACATCAAAACAAAAAGGGGAAATAAATGGTGTAGTTATAGAACTTTCATATGGATAGAAAGTAAAAATGATATCAAGAAATAAAAGACTGTTTTAAACTTAGGAAGACAAAGGTAAATTTCAAGGTAACCACAAAGAAAGTTAACAAACCTACTCATCGAAATAATAAAGAAGAAAACATAAAGTCTCAATAATCACAAAATCAACAACAATGAAAGAAATGAAAATAACATCTACAGGTAAAAAGAAATCAGTGCAGAAAATTAAGCAGAACAAAAAAAAATCAACATAACACACACACACAAAACTCAATGAAGTGACAGCAGTAAACCCATACCTATCGATAATCACACTGAATGTAAATGGCTTAAATGCACCAGTAAAGAAACAGAGAGTGGCAGAATGGATTTAAAAAAGCATGACCCATCACACACCTTAGACACAAAGGCATAAATAAACTAAAACTCAAAAGATGGTAAAAATATATCAACTAAACAATAACCAAAACAGAGCAGGAATGGCAACATTGATCTCTGATAAAAAGGACTATAAAACAAAATCCACCATAAAAGATAAGGAAGGACATTATATAATGATTAGAATGTCAATCCACCAAGAGGACATAACCATAATAAATATATACGCATGCAATAACAATGCATGAAAATACATAAAACAAGCTCTAACCGCGTTGAAAAGAGAAATAGACAGTTCCACAATAATAGTAGGAGATTTCAACATACCACTTTCAATGAAGGACAGAACAACTAGAAAGAAACTTAGCAAAGACATGGAAGATGTAATGGCTGCAATCAACCAACTTGACCTCATACATATATACAGAACACTCCACCCAACAGCAGCAAATTATACGTTCTTTTCCAATGCACATGGATCATTCTCCAGAATAGACCACATTTTAGGTCACAAAACAAGCCTCAATAAAATCCAAAACATTGAAATAATACACATTTTTCATTTGTATTATTTTAATACATTTCCTAAAGTGTAATAATTTTCTCTGATCACAATTGTATAAAGGCTGAAATCAATAACAATAAGAGCAAGGAAAAAACTAAAATACATGGAAACTAAAAACACCTTATGTAAAAAACCACTAGGTAATAGAAAAAGTCAAGGATAAAATTTAAAAAAAATACCTAGAATCAAATAAGAATGAAAATAGGTCTTACCAAACTTTTAGGACACAGCCAAAGTAGTGCTCAAGGGAAAATTTATAGCAATAAATACACGTCAAAAAAGAAGAAAGGGAAAAGTCAAATCATTAACCCTACATCTGGAAGAAATAGAAAGAAAGCAGCAAAAGAAGCCAACAGTCACCAGAAGAAAGAAAATAAATGAAATAGAGAACAGAAAACCAATAGAATGACTCAACAAGACCAGATTTACCAATTATTCAGAGAAGAGCTCACATCAATACTACTCAAACTATTTCAGAACATAGAAAAGAAAGGAATACTCCCAAATTCATCCTATCAAGCCAACATAAACCTGATACAAAAGCCAGCCAAAGACACAGCAAAAAAAGAAAATTATAGACCAATATCCCTCATGAATATAGACGAATAATTCTCAACAAAATTCTAAAATTAAACAGCATATCAAAAAATAAATGAATAACACACCATGATCAATGGGGATTCGTACCAGGTATGCAAGGATGGTTCAACATTAGAAAATCAACCAACCTAATCCACCACATAAATAGAACAAAAGAAAAGAATCACATGATCATCTCAATTGGTGCAAAAAGGCATTTGATAAAGTCTAACACCAATTTCTGAGAAAACCTCTCAGCAAAATAGGAATAGAAGGGTATACCTAAACATAATAACGAGCGTTTATAAAAAACCAACAGCCAACATTATTCACAATGGAGAGAGACTGAAAGCATTCTCCTTGAGAATGGGAACCAGACAAAGATGCCCTTTATTGCCACTCCTATTAATATTGTGCTGGAAGTCCTAACTAGAGCAATAGGGCAATAAAAGAAAATAAAGGACATACGAATTTGTAAGGAAGAAATAAAACTATCCCTGTTTGCAGATGATATGATACTATACACAGAGAACCCCAAAGATTCCATGAGAAAACTACTAGAACTAATGGAAGGATTCAGCTAAACAGCAGGATACGAGATCAACATAGAAAAATCAGTTGGATTTGTCAACACCAAAAAAGAGAACTTTGAGAAGGAAATCAGGAAAATAATACCATTTACAATAACCCTCAAAAACAGAAAATACTTGGAAAAAATTATAATCACGGACGAAAAAGACCCATATATACAAAACTACAAAACACTATAGCAAGAGACCTAAATAAATGGAAAAACCTATTATACTCTTGGATAGGAAGACTCAACATTGCGAAAATGTCAATACTACCCAAGGCAATCTACAAACATAATGCAATACAGATCCAAATTCCAACAGCATTATTTAACGAGATGGAAAAACTGATCATTAACTTTATATGGAAAGGAATGAGGCCCCAGATAAGTAAAACGTTACTGAAAAAGAAAAACAAAGCAGGAGGCCTCACGCTACCTGATCTCAGAACAGACATGGTAGTCAAAACAGCGTGGTACTAGTACAACGACAGACACATAGAAATGGAAAATGAAAAAAAATTGAGAACCCAGACATAAATCCATCCACCTATGGACAGCTGATCTTTGACAAAAGGCCAAAGCCCATTAAATGGGGGAAAGATCAATCTCTTCAACAAATGATGCTGGCAAAACTGGATATTTATCTGTAGAAAAATGAAACAGGACCCATACTGCACACTATACGCAAGAACTAACTCAAAATTGATCAAAAACCTAAATATAAAACCTAAAACTATTAAGATCATGGGGGAAAAATAGGGACCACACTAAGGCCCTAATATATGGCATAAAGAGAACACCAGACATAACTAAAAATGCACACCCTGCTGCAAAAGACCTTTAAAGTGTTAAAAAACAAAGATGTTACTTTAAGGACGAAGGTGCGCCTGACCCAAGTCATGGTGTTTTCAATCGCCGCATACGTATGCAAAAGTTGGACAATGAATAAAGACGGTAGAATTGATGCCTTTGAATTATGGTGTCGGTGAACAATGTTGAATAAACCATGGACTGCCAGAAGAACGTACAAATCTGTCTTGGAAGAAGTACAACCAGAATGCTTCTTAACAGCAAGTATGGCAAGACTTTGTCTCACTTACTTTGGACATGTTATCAGGAGGACCCAATCCCTAGAGAAGAACATCATGTTTGGTGAAGCAGAGGGTCAACGAATAAGAGGAAGCCCTTCAACGAGACGGATTGACACAGTGGCTACAACAATGGTCTCAAGGATGACAATGATTGTGAGGATGGCACAAGACCAGGCAGTGTTTCGTTCTGTTGCACACAGGGTCGCTGTGAGTCAGAACCAACTCGACAGCGCCTAACAACAACAAAAATTAAACAATGTTCAACAAAAGACTTCTCCAAAAGAGTAAAAATAGAATCTACAGATTGAGGAAAAAAATTTGGCTACAACATATCAAACGAGGGTCTAATCTCTAAAATTTGTAGAAAACCTCAGCACCCCAATAATGAAAAGGCAAATAATCCAATTAAAAAATGGGCAAAGGATATGAACAGACACTTTACCAAAAAGACATTCAGACAGCTAACAAACATATGAAGAAATGCTCATGATCGTTAGCAGCTAGAGAGATGCAAATCAAAACTACGGTGAGATACCATCTCACCTCAACATTAAAGGCACTAATTAAAAAAACAGAAAATAATAAATGTTGAAAGGCTACAGGGAGATTGGAACTCTTATACACTGCAGGTGGGAATATAAAATAGTATAACCACTATGGAAAATGGTATTGCACATCCTCAAAAAGCTAAAAATAGAAATGCTATATGATCCAGGAATCCCAGTCCTAGGTATATACCCTGAAGGAATAAAAGCTGTGACATGAATAGATGTATGTCCAGCCATGTTCACTGCAGCATTATTCACAACAGGAAAAAGATGGAAACAATATAAGTGCCTATCAACAAATGAATGAATTAACATACTGTGGCACACACACACACAATAGAATACTATGCAGCAATAAAGAATAATGACAAATCTGTGAAACACTGCACAACTTGGATCAGTTTGGAGACTATTATGCTGAGTGAAATAAGCCAATCACAAAAGGACAAATACAGTTCGAGACCACTATTATAAAGTAACAATGAAAGGTTTAATGCAGAAAAAAAATTATTTGATGGTTACCAGGGATGGGAGGGGGAAGAAGGGAAAATTACCAAATAGGAAAAAAAAAAACCCCTTTCTGTTGAGTCAATTCTGACTCATAGCGACCCTATAGGACAGAGTAGAACTTCCCCATAGGATTTCCAAGGAACGGCTGGTGAATTTGAACTGCCAACCTTTTGGTTAGCAGCCTGAGCTCTTAACCACTGCACCACCAGGGCTCCATAAAATAGATAGAAGGATGTGTTAATATTGGTAAAGGGAAGAGGTAATACATAATATGGGAGAAGTCAGCAAAACATGACCAAGGCAAGAGAAGACACTGGGAGGAATGCAACAATAAAGGGCAACTACGGTAACTACTACAGCACAGACAATCTTACAGCAATAGAATTAACCAACAGTAATTTGCAAATAGATACATAGGTGGATAGATATGTTAAGAGGTGTAAGGGAGCACACCTACTGGCAGATACAGGTTGGTGGTGGATGTTTCTACATACATAACTGTAGGTGTGCCTCACCTATTAATATAGACAATGGAGCACACAAGGGGTATAGTTAGGGAAACTCTTAAACATAACCAAACATCTCACAAGATGAAGTTCCTAGGCTGCAAGGCAAAGGACCATAGACTCGGGGACCATCTATGTCAATTGGCACAACATAGTTCATAAAGTTCTGCAACCTACGTTGATGAGTAGCATCTAGGGTCTTAAAAACTTGTGAGTGGCCATCTAAGATACAGCTATTGGTCTCTTCCTGTCCAGAACAAAGGAGAGTGTAGAAAACCAAAGACTCAAGGGAGCAAGTAGTCCAAAGGTCTAACGGACCACATGAACCACAGCCTACATGACCCCAAGACCAGAAGAACTAATTGGTGCCCAGCTAACACTACCAACCACTCTGACTGGAATCACAACAGAAGTTCCCGGACAGAGCAGGAGAAAAATTAGAACAAAACATCAAATTCACAAAAAAGACCAGAGTTATAGGTCCATTAGAGACTGGAGGAAGCCCCAAGACTATGGCCCTAAGACACCCCTCTGAGCTGGGACTGAAGCCATTCCTGAAGACCACCTTTCAGCCAAACAAAAGACAGTCCCATAAAATAAATAATAACGCCTGAGAGGAACGTGCTCCTTAGAACAATCAATTATACAACATCGAAGGGCAATATTAGGCTGAAAGCAAAGATGAGAAGGCAGGAAAGAGTAGAAAATCAGGATGAAAGGAAATGGGAAAACCAGTGTAGAAATGGAGAGAGGCCACATGCATTATGGGGAATGAAACCAAGTCCATGAAATGCTTTGTGTACAAACTATTGAATGGGAATCTAATTTGCTCTGTAAACTTTCCCCTAATGCACAATATTTTCATACATACATACATATAATGAAAATACAGTACTAAATCTTTGCTAAATTTCCTTTAATTTTTCTGAAATTGTCCTAATGCTCTGAAAATATTTCAAGAGAAAAAAATGTGTCATGGATTGAATTATGTCCCCCAAAAAAATGTGTGTATCAATTTGGCTGGGCCATGATTCCCAGTATTGTGTGGTTGTCCTCCATTTTGTGATGGTAATTTTATGTTAAAGAGGATTAAGGTGAGATTGTAACACCCTTACCCAGGTCACATCCCTGATCCTATGTAAAGGGAGTTCCTAGGATGTGGCCTGCACCACCTTCTACCTCACAAGAGATAAAAAGGAAAAGGAAGCAAGCAGAGAGGGGGGCACAACTTACCACCAAGAAAGCAGTGCCAGGAGCAGAGCATGTCCTTTGGACCCAGGGTTCCTCCGCAGAGAAGCTCCTAGTCCAGGAGAAGACTGATGAAAACGACCTTCCTCCAGAGCTGACAGAGAAAACCTTTCCCTGGAGCTGACACCCTGAATTTGGAAAATAAATTTCTCTTTGTTAAAGCCATCCATTTGCGGTATTTCTATTATAGCAGTACTAGATGACTAAGACAAAATATTTTTAATCTAATCAGCAAAACAATAGAGTTTAGTAGGCAATAAGTAAAAAATTTAAGAATATACGTTTTACTGTTTTATGTGAATAAAGAAATGAGCCTAAATACTAGTATAAGTCATTAGACCTTAGAAACACAACATGCTCCTAAGTGACCTGGGATATTGAATTATTTTATGAACACTTTTATATTTATTCTATGGTACAAATAGGAAGTTCATGAGAATTAGAGATACTTGCCTGATTGAAAAAAAAATTAAGTTATTCCTCTCAGGTCATTTTCGTAGCAGAGATGATAACTTAATATTCTTTCTCAGAATGAATTAGAATTATCCTAGCCTTATGCTGTCAATTCCAACTCATAGTGACCCTGTGGCATCATATATAAATATCACTAAGTAACTTCATAGGATTTGAGAGTGTTGCCACTGTATTGTGCTACCAAGTTAATAAAATTTTCATCAAATACTCTTTGCCTTCAATGATTTTATAATCTAACAGAGAAATAAAATTGACAAACATTGGTTTCAAAAGCTGTCCCTGCTAACATGGCCAGAAATGAGAGACATTTAAGTTTATAAACGTATAAATGTTGCATAATTCTATGTTCACCAGGGCAGGGTGAACTATATGGTATAGTTAGAAATACATGCTGAGATATAGAGCAAATGGCAATGGAGGAAGCAGTATATGATGGAAGATGACAAGTTGCTTGCCTGTTGAAGCAAGAAGAGTACATGTGAGTAGATTTGGTCAAGATGGCAATGTCATACTAGAAATGCCATGGATAGGAGTTTGTACTAAGTCCATGGGGTAATCATTTACCAACAAACAGAGGAAAACTGCTAAAGTTGAGAAAAGATGGGTAAAAAAGACAGAGAGACTCTCCAAGATGACAGTTCCTAAAATTCTATGTGTTCTTCCTACCTCAGGCTTTGTTATTTCTGCATTCTGTAAGTAAAAAATAAAATTATACTGATCACTAGTTGCCATGTAGGTGATTCTGACTCACAGTGACACCATGTGTATCAGAGTAGAATTGTGCTGCATAGGGTTACCAATTGCTGATCCTTTGGAAGTAAATCACCAGGCCTTTCTTCCAAGGCACCTCTGGGTGAACTTAAGCCTCCAACCTTTTGATAGCACGTTAACCGTTTGCATCACCCAGGGACGCCTCTCTAAGCATGCTTAATGCTATTGAAGAATCCATTTCCTGCACATGGTAAGTGTAGATCCTAGACAGTAGAGGCACCAGTAAAAATATTAACTTTTTTTCTGTTTTACGTTAGTTACCTTTGTGTGTGTGTGTGTGTGTGTGTGTGCATGTGTGTGTGTGCATGTGTGTGTGTGTGTGTGTGTGTGATTTAGGTGAAAGTTTACAGTGCAAATTAGTTTCTCATTCAAAAATTTATACACAAATTGTTCTGTGACATTTGTTGTGATCCCCCCGATGTATCAGCACTCTCCCCCTTTCACCCCGGGTTCCCCGTCTCCATTCATCCAGTTTTCCTGTTTCTTCCTGCCTTCTCATCTTGCTTTTGGGCGAGTGTTGCCCATTTGGTCTCATATACTTGATTGAACTAGGAAGCACCTTCCTCACACGTGTTATGGTTTGTTTTATAGGTCTGTCTAATCTTTGGCTGAAAGGTGGACTTTTGGAGTGACTTCAGTTCAAAGTTAGCAGGGCGTCCTGGGGCCATGGTCTCAGGGGTTCCTCCAGTCTCTATCAGACCAGTAAGTTGGTCTTTTGTTGTGAATTTGAATTTTTTCTACATTTCTCTCCTGCTCTGTCCAGGACCCCATCAGAGTGGTTGGGGTGGTAGCTGGGCACTATCTAGTTCTTCTGGGCTCAGGCTGATGGAGGCTGTGGTTCATGTGGTCCGTTAATCCTTTGGACTAATATTTTCCTTGTGTGTCTTTGGTTTTCTTCATTCTTCTTTACTCTGGACAGGAGGGGACTAACAGATGTACCTTAGATGGCAGTTCACAAGACACTACTCACCAAAGTAGGATGTACAACATTTTCTTTATGGACTATTTATGCCAATTGACCAAGATGTCCCCTGAAACCATGGTTCTGAGCCATCAGCCTAGTAACTCGGTCCCTCAAGATGTTTGGTTGTAAACTCCGTGAGTGACCAAATCACTGGACTGAAGGTTGGGGACTGTGGTCTCAGAGGACATCTAGATCAATTGGCATAACATAGTTCATAAAGAAAATGTTTAAATCCTACTTTGGTGAGTAGTGTCTGGGGTCTTAAAAGCTTGTGAGCAGCCATCTAAGATACTCCACTGGTCCCATCTGTCTAGAGCAAGGGAGAATGAAAAAAAAACAAAGATACGAGGGAAAGATTAGTCCAAAGGACTAATGGACCACAACTACCACAGCTTCCACCAGACTGAGTCCAGCACAACTAGACGGTGCCCAGCTACCTCCACTGACTGCTCTAACAGGGATCACAATTAAGTGTCCCGGAGAGCAGGAGAAAAACGTAGAATACAATTTTAAGTCCACCCCCCAAAAAAAAAAAAACAGACTTACTGGTCTGACAGAGACTAGAGAAACTCTGAGAGTATGGCCCCCAGACACCCTTTTAACTTAGTACTGAAGTCACTCCTGAGGTTCACTTTGCAGCCAAAGATTAGACAGGCCCATAAAACAAAATGAGACTAAAGGGATGCACCAGCCCAGGGGCAAGGACAAGAAGGCAGAAGGGGACATGAAAGCTGGTAATGGGAAACCCAAGGTTGAGAACGGGAGAGTGTTGACGTGTCATGGTGTTGGCAACTGTCATGGATTGAATTGTGTCCCGAAAAAATATCTGTCACCTTGGCTGGGTCATGATTCCCAGTATTGTATGATTGTGTAATCTGATGTGATTTCCTTATGTGTTGTAAACTCTGTCACTAAGACAAGGTTATACTGATGAGGTTTACAAGATTAGACAGTGTATTAATCCAATCTCTTCTGAGATACAAAAGGGAGAAGCAAGCAGAGACACATGGGAACCTCACACCACCAAGAAAGCAGTGTCGGGAGCAGAGAGCGTCCTTTGGACCTGAGGTTCCTTCCCAGAGAAGCTCCCAGACCAAAGGAAGATTGATGACACGGACCTTCCTCCAGAGCCAATGGAGAAAGCATTCCCCTGGAGCTAACACCCTGAATTTGGACTTGTAGCCTACTGGACTGTGAGAAAATAAACTTCTCTTTGTTGAGGCCATCCACCTGAGGTACTTCTGTTAGAGCAGTACTAGATCACTAAGAAAGCAACCAATGTCACAAAACAATGTGTGTATTAATTGCTTAATGAGAAGCTAATTTGCACTGTAAACCTTCATCTAAAGTACAATTAAAAAAAAAAAAAAGATGTGTCTAGGAGGCTTCTATGATGTTGACTTGGTCAAGTTGTGCTGACTTCCTCTATATTGTGTGTTGTCTTTCCCTTCACCAAAGTTAACACTTGTCTGCTTTCTAGTTAGTGATTTCCCATACCCACTCATCCCCTCCCTCGTAACCCTCAAAGATTGTTTTTTTCTATGTGTAAACCTTTTCTTGGGTTTTTATAATAGTGGTCTCATACAATATCTGTCCTTTTGTGATTGACTTATTTCACTCAGCATAATGTCCTCCAGATTCATCCATGTTGTGATATACTTTGCAGGTTCATCATTTGAAAATTTGCATTTGAAAATGCGGTATAGTATTTTATTTAGATTTTAAAAATGAATGTGCAGATTAAGGAATATTGAGCTCAGTCCTCGCCACTGTTCATCGTTGATGCCATAATGGCATTAGATCATCAGGTCCTAGAAGTCCCCATGATATCTATAGTCTATGAGAGACAAGTATGTAAAGTGTCAGTGTGGAAAAAGACAATCTGGAAATTTTATTAACAAAGCAACTGAAAGATCAGACTCTGCTGAAATTAACTCTGAGAAAATACCTTTGTAATACCCTAAATCACCGTAGCAGTGTTTGCTCACTTCCTGAACGAATAAGTCAGCCATAAGAATGGATTCCATTGGCAAGAGCTAAATCCTTACGCAGCAGTATTTTTAGAAGCCGGTATTAATCACACTGAGCTCTGAATTTGGGTGGGCATGCTTCATTAAATGCTCTGGCATGGAAACGTTGCCCTGATAATCCCTAAGCTAAAAATTTAAAAGGCATCTCAACGGCATAAACACTGGCAATGCTTTCCCCTTCTGTGACCAAACCAGCACCTCTCATCATTGTTGAACCATCTTCACTCTACTTTCCCTAGGCACTGCTGCCCTGTAGAACCATATCTTGCTGGTATTCTCTAAGAAAAAATTTATTAAAAGAAGTTTTAAGGATTCCGTGGAGATTGGGGAAGAATGACGTGTCTGTGCAGGGGAGCAGCCCTCTTCTTGAACAGAATTGTCAAGTTGCCACCATCTGGCATTTTCCAGGATATGTGGGTGGAGGATGTGGGATTGTAAACATGTTCACTGTATAAAAATTGTAATGGATGGATTAAAATTACCCATAATCCTACTATCCAAGCACCACTGTTAGCATTTTGGTATATAATCTTCCAGACTTTGTATTTCTCTCTCTCTGTGTGTGTGTGTGTGTGTGTGTGTGTGTGTGTGTGTGTATTACAAAATGAGACCTTATTCTTTGTTAATTTAATTCCTTTTTCATTCGTAAATAATTTATCAATATCCTTCCATGTCAATGAACACATTTCTGCAAGGTAATGATTAATGACAAAACAGCATTCTATTAAGTGGGAGAGTGTCTTAGTCATCTAGTGCTGCTATAACGGAAATACCACAAGAAGATGGCTGTAACTAAGAGAAGTTTATTCTCTGATAGACCAGTAGGCTACAAGCCCAGATTCAGGGTGTCAGCTCCAGGAGAAGGCTTTCTCTCTCTGTTGGCTCTGGAGGAAGGTCCTTGTGATGCATCAGTCTTCCCTTGGTCTGGGAGCATCTGAGCGCAGGAACCTCGGCTCCAAAGGACACCCTCTGCTCCCGGCACTGCTTTCTTGGTGGTGTGAGGTTCCCATGTGTCTCTGCTCCCTTCTCTCTTTTATATCTCTAAAGAGATTGGATTAAGACACTATCCAATCTTGTACACCTCATCGGTATAACATCATCATAGTGACAGAGTTCACAACACATAAAGAAATCACATCAGATTACAAAATGATACACAATCATACAATACTGGGAATCATGATCCACACATTTTTGGGGGACATAATTCAACCCATGACAGTGAGCCATAATTTATTTGACAAATCCCTGCTTGTTGGACATTTAAGTTGTGGACACTATTTGTTTTTATAGACATCTTTGTGGTGAGCATCTTGCATAAAACGTACATAAGTATTCTCACACTACCTTTTTTTTTTTTTGATAAAGATTTACAAAAGGTCAAAAGTTATACATAAAGACATCTGGTGTCATGGGGACTCTGAGGTGTGCCCTTCTATCATAGGATTGCCTCCACTCAAGAAAAATCATCCAAATTGGAGTCTAATATCCTGTTTGATAAAGAGGATCTCCTTAGGAAAAAAATAACAAGGTTTTTCCTCTTTTATGGGAAATTTTTGCTTTCTTAAGTCTCTCAGACTAGCCTTAGCACCCACAGCAGATGGGGACAATGAGCTGCATATTTATCTCTGAAAATCCGTGGCAGTTTGATGGTAGCTTGATGAAAAGGGAGGACAAACAGTTTAAGGAGCTACCTCCCTGCCCCAGGGAAGAATGTGGGGGCAAAATCATTCTACCTCAGATGGGATCTAGGGAATGCAAGGCCATCCTCTATCTTCCTGCCATTTAGCCTAAAGTCATAGACATGAAGCTCTTCCCATTGAGGTTTATATTCACAGAGTGTAGTTACTTTACTCTAGTCCTTGCCTCCATTACCATTCTGTGAATACGCTGTTCCCTCTCTTCCTGTATGTTTTCATAATCCTTTATAAACTATAAAGCCCTGGTAGCGCAGTGGTTAAGAGCTCTGGCCACTAACCAAAAGGTCAGCAATTCAAATCTACCAGTCCCTCCCTGGAAACCCTATGGGGCAGTTCTACTCTGTCCTATAGGGCCACTATGAGTTGGAATGGACTCAACGGCAACGGGTTTGGTTTTGGTTTTATAAACTATATACCTCCTTTTGTACACTGCTTTCTTGCCCTCTTTTATATACCATCTACATTTCTCCATTGCACAAGGTTCTTCCATCTGTAGTTTCTGCCTTGTTCCTCAGTCTCCTCCTAGTTGACATAGCTCTTTCTAAGAAAGGGCAACGACTAGAACACTAGTGATCTGCGAGTAACTTGGGGAATGGTAGTAAACATCTAAAAATGATCTAAAATGCACAAAGCTGAGGTAAAAATAAAGGACAGAAATTATTTACCTTGACACTATGGAAAGATGACCTGAATGATTTTCACTCATTAGTCAGTAGTCAAACTGTTCAGCAACTGTTGTAAGGCTAAAAGTTCATTTGTAAAAATTCTTCCTCTTCACATCTGAATTAGTAAGGTTAGAAGGAAGGCACAAATAAATTTGAAACATAACATATTTAATACTTTGGTAATTATGTTTTAATGGCTTATTAATACATCTTTATCTTTCTTTCTTATTTATAGCTCCTAGCAGTTCAGAAAAAAATGTCTTACATGTACTGGGGTATATTTTGACTATATTTATTTATAATGTTGCACATCCCTGCATGTAGCTGCTCTAACTTAAATTATTTGAATAAAACAATACATATGCTAATGGTTTCCATCAGAGCTTAGGTTCCTGCTCTGAAAAAGGTAAACACACACACACACACACACACACACACACACACTCAAAGCAAAAACCAGCTAATCTGAGGCTGAGATAACTAAATTTTTGCTTCTTTTTCTATTATGTTCAAATACAGTTTTGTTTATGATGGTTGTAGAAAAATGATACATGTCTGGTTTTGTTCCATAGATAGAATACAAAACCTAACTTTTGTAGGAAATTTTTATCGTGTTTCAATACTCAGTAATACATAACAAGTATGGAAAGGAGAATGATCCAGTCTTTTTTGTACAAAAGCACTTGTTTGGAGGATGAGTGAGAATTCCTGCGTGGTCTCATGATAGGCTTTGAGTTCTTCCTCTCTTAGTTATTGGATAGACCTTTTAACATCTTACCTGGAGTTTCTCTTAACTTCTTACCACTTATGCAAAATGTGAGTAGTACAAATCAGGATCCTTTTGAAGATGAAAAGAAATATTGTATAAAGTGATCAGTAAATGTTAGTCCTCAGCAGTGAACTACACCCACCAAGTGAGAATCAGCTTCCTTCACTAGAATTTGTATGATCTTTTCCAGATTTCCCAGGCAGGGGATGAAGATATTATTTTCTCCTTATTCCAAAAGAAGTATTACTTTCCTCCAAATGAGCCACACTATTGAATGGGATCTGCCTGCCAATAGAATATTCCTATGAAGAACCACAACAAGCTGTGAATTACATCCTTGTTCCATAAATCAGACTTAAGTTTTCTTGTCAGGAATTGATAATTATTATCATAATGTATTCCTGTATTAGTTTTCTATTCCTGCAGTAAAAAAAAAAAAAATACCACAACTTTAGTAAATTAAAACAATATGTATTTATTGTCTTGTAGTTCTGAAGGTCAGAAGTCTAACACGGATCTCACTGAACTAAAATCAAGTGGTCAGCAGAGATGTGTTCCATTTTGGAGACCCTAGGGGAGAATTCGTTTCCTTGCCTTCACCAGCCTCTAGAGACTGCCGAAACTGTTTGTCTTGTGGCCCCCTTACTCCATCTTCAAAGTCAGCAGTGTAACAAATTTCTGACCCTGCTTCTGGAAGATGCTGCATAAGTCTGCCTCACTATTATTACACCCCGTTGCTAAACCCCTGCATTGTCTCATGATCTTTTCTTTCCTTATTGTTCCAAGCTCTATAAAAAGTTTAAGATTAACCGATGTTCCTCCTTGGGGGGTGGAAAACAAGTGATAATGACCTAGGAATGAAAAACCGAACGAAGCACCTGTCTTGTGACAAGAAAACCAGGATGTCACCAGATAACCCCCAAGAATGCCAGTAAAAGATTAACTCACTAGGACATGACCAGCTCAAAAAGGAACTAACACAAACTTCTAAGACCCATAATCCTGTCCCTATAAAGCCTTTGGCCTGTCTCCAGTTGAGGGAGACAGGTTTTGGAGGAATCTATTCCCCTCTGTCTCCTATATATCTATATATAATAAAACTCTTGCTGCTCACCTCACCCTTGTCTCAGAATTGGCTATTGCAGCAGGTGGCTCCAATCTGCGTTAACACGGTAACAAATTTGGTGGCCCATATGGGGAATCCAGCTGCTTGACATGTGGTGGCTTTGGGGCACGGCCTGGGGCTGATCAACAGGTCTCCCAGCAAGTGGCGGAGAGAGGTTTCATTTGCTTCCAGGGAGACTATTGGCCAGACCTGGGTCTGCCACAGCACCACCGGTCCCCAACCGTGCCAAAAGAAGTGGGTGAAAGAAAGCAAGACTTGCATAGGAAGGAGTGAGTTCGCAAGGTGAGTTCGCAACTCCTCTCCCTGTTGCACTCAGGGCCAGGGCAGATAGGGCGGGCCCGAGAATTCCGGAGCAGGACTTGAGCCCTTGGTTTCTGAGGTGGGAGGTGCCTCAGATGATTGACCTTGTGAGTAGGATTGCAAGAAAGGACTCCTGGTGACTCTAGAGTGTGCCAAAGATCCTTAAAACTGTCTGAGAATTAAGGTTGCCAAGATCACCTCTGTCACCTGAAAAGGTTGTCTCAGAGGTTGAGGCTGCCAAGATTATCTCCATCATTTCTTTCAGGATTTTTGTATGTCCATAGCGTGTACCATTCAAATTCCTCAGAGATTGTCTGGGAGGTTGAGGTTGCTAAGATCACCTCTGTCAGCCCGTGGGGGTTGTCTGAGAGTTTGAGGCTCCCGAGATCACCTTCATCATCTCGGTCGGATTATGTTTTGCACTTGTTTACTGTTTTTTATGTGTACTTGTCCCTGTGAAGCCGCAGTGTTCTTGTGTCATTGTCGTGTTAACCCTTACCTGTATAAAACCTGTCACCAAATTGGCGACTACTTTTGTTTCCAGTTATTTAGTGCTGACAACTCGTTTCCTGATCAGAAGAGCAAAATCATGCAGAAATTATTCCAGAAAAATGTCTCCGAGGAGGTTGGAACCCAGAATAGAAATTCAGGGAATTCTGACCCAATTGAGCATAATTAGAAAGGAGGTGGATTTTCAGATAGACTATATAATAAATCACGATTGTGCTCAGAAAAGAAGGACTCACCCATTGGTAAAAAAATAAAAATTAAAAAAACGCGTGCTCAAGAAAAACACCCATTATGGGAGGAGGCCCATCTATCCCAACCAAATCTCCTCTAGGCTGCATTCTAGCAAACTGGAAGAAGTATAGCTATCATCTTATAACAGGGAAGAAAATGATATGCTTATGTAACAATGTATGGAGCCAATACCAGCTAGGGGACCAGGAACATTGGCCCTAAAATGAGTCTTCGGCTTATGGCACGATTTTTCAGCTTGACTTGTTTTGTAGAAGGGGAAAAAATGGGACAAAGTTCTCTATATTCAAGCTTTCATGTCTCTCTATCAAACTTTGAATCCATCTAACCAGGTTCTTTTCCAGGGAAAGCTGAAGGCAAAAGTGCTTCTCGAATCCTCACTGGAGTATCCCCTTTTGGAAGGATTAGCTCTGACAACTGCTTCGGCTCCTCCTCCTTCATACAGGGAAGGTGCAATAGAAGCCGACATGTCAGGTCAAGGAATGACGGTAGAATCCCCCACCAGAAGGGCTGAGCCTGATTCTAGTTTGGCCAGATTGGGAGAAACTGACGAAGGAGGGAATCAGGAAGTAAGAGTTTGACTTCATTGGGTATGGTCTTCCACACACACGCACCTGTCAGGGAACTGTTTTCAGTGAGGGCGCCGTCGGGGTTCAGGCATGGCAATTTCCCTCAAGAGAGATCCCAGCTAGAATGGACGCTGAGGGAAGGCTTTGAGGAATGGTGCTAGTACATTCGCTACTTCCGATTTGTATAATTGGAAGAATCATAACACACAAACCCATACCGGAGTGACCCAAATAGAATGACAGAATTATTCCTCTCCATTTTCTCTACTCACTGCCCCACTTAGGCAGACATACAGGCCCTTTTAACTACTTTATTGACTTCAGAGGAGCACTGCATGGTGTTAGAACAGACTTGAAAGGAGGTCAATAGGCTCCGTAATCTGAACACATTAACCTGATGTCTTAGTCATCTAATGCTGCTGTAACAGAAATACCACAAGTGAATGACTTTAACAAAGAGAAGTTTATTCTCTCACAGTCCAGTAGGCTACTAATCCAAATTCAGGGCATCATCTCCAGAGGGAGGCTTTCTCTCTCTGTTGGCTCTGGAGGAAGGTCCTTGTGATGCATCAGTCTTCCCTTCGTCTGGGAGCATCTCAGCACAGGAACTTCAGGTCCAAAGGACGCATTCTGCTCCCGGTACTGCTTTCTTGGTGGTATGAGGTTCTCATCTGTCTCTGATCACTTCTCTCTCTTATAGCTCAAAAGAGATTGGCTTAAGACACTATCCAATCTTGTATACCTCATCAGTATAACTGCCTCTAATCCACCTTATTACATTATAGTGACTGAATTTACAACACATAAGGAAATCACATCAGATTACAAAATGATACACAATCATACAATACTGGAAATCATGACCCAGCCAAGTTGACAGATATTTTGGGGGAACACAATTCAATCCATGACACCCGACCTTGGGGAATGGAGGCCATTCCAACAAGAGACCCAGGTTGGGATCATAACCGAGAGGAGGGGGTGGATAGACCTCAACTGTATAGGGATTCTTTTATTACTGGACTAAGGAAAGGCCCCTAAGCCCAAAAGCTCACAAAAAGTTAGGGAAGTCATTTAAAGGAAAGGGAAGACCAACCCACTTTCTTAGAGAGAGTGACGACAGGTGCATTCCACCAATACACCAATATAAATCCTGAGGAGCCTAACAATTCCCAGCTTCTAAATATGACTTTATTTCCCAAAGTGCTCCTAATATTCAGAAGAAGTTGCAGAAGTTAGAGGGAGGAGTTGAGATGTCCATAGGGCAATTAATTGAGATTGCTTTTAAGGCCTTCAGTAATAGAGATCAGGTGGTAGAGTTAAAGGAAAAACAAAAAATGAAGCAAAAACTGGCCCTACTGGCAGCTGCCCTAGCCCCTCCAGTCCGAGGGAAAAACAGGGGGCCAGGTGGACAATCTCAGGGCATGGGATGGGGGCACCCCTGGGACCAGCCCAGTGTGCTTACTGTAAAAAGCATGGACACTGAAAACAAGAATATCCAGAAGCCAGCGAAAAATGGCCATGACCCACCACCCTCCAAGCCTATTAGGAGGGGCCCTGTAGGGAGACAATTCAGAAGGAGGGGGCCAGGGGCTAGAACCTTCATTAACTATCTCCCACCTTGAGTCTTGGGTGACCCTAAAGGTGGGAGAGCACCCTATTGACTTTATTCTGATACGGGATCCACTTTTTCAGTTTTGAACACAGCCAAATCTCCCGTTAGTCCTCGCACTGCTCCGGGGGTGGTGGTCTCAGGGAAGCTTACCACCCGATGTCTTCTCCAACCAGTTAATTGTGAAGTTAGAAAGAAATTGTTGTATCGTGAGTTCCTTTATATGCCGGAATGCCAAGTCCCCCTTTTGTGGAGGGACCTCCTGTCGAAACTGGGAGCCCAAATCACTTTCAAACCATCCCAAATACTGGTACAGACCCCTCCTGAAAATGCATGCGCCTTGCACAAGAAGAAATAGTGACACTTAGTGGCATTGTTTTCCATATTCAACAAAAGGTGAATCCAGATGTCTAGGCATCAGAAAAGTCTGGGCAAGCTAAGTCATCCTCACTGGTTAAAATAACCTTGATACCCAGAACACCTGTTATAAACCAAAGGCAATATCCCCTCCGTAAAGAAGACTTCGAAGGAATTGCACCATTAGTTTATCGATATATAGAAATTGGACTTTTAAAATTCTGCAGATCTCCATATAACACCCCTATCCTACCAGTGTTGAAACCAGGGGCAGGGGAATATTGGTTTTTTCAAGACTTAAGGAAAATCAACCAAATAGTAGAGGATATTCATCTGGTTGTGCCCAATCCATATACCTTCTTGGTTACTATACCTGGTCAATGTGCTTGGTTTTTGGTATTGGACATAAAGGATGCTTTCTTTGGCATTCATCTACACCCGAATCTCAGCCTCTGTTTGCCTTTGAATGGACTGATATTAAGACTGGGACTAACAGACATCTCACATGGCAGGTTCTGGTCCACTATTTGGGGGGAAATACTAGCCAAAGACTTGAGGGCACTGAGGCTAGAAAGAGGTCTTCTCTTACAATATGTCGATGATATCCTGATAGCAAGTGAGACTAGAGAAGACTCCGACCAAAATACCATATTGGTTTTGAATCATTTGACTGAGTGTGGGTATCAAGTTTCCAAGAAAAAGCCCCAGATATCCCAACAACAAGTGTAATATCTGGGATTTCAAATATCACAGGGGCAGCAGGGTCTTCTCCAGGATCGATCAGAAGCTATCGTGTGGGTGGCACCTCCCACCTCTAGGCAGCAGCTTAGGGGTTTCCTTGGGATGGCTGGATTTTGCGGGTTTGGATACCAGGATTTGGACTTATGGCAAAACCCTAATATGAGGCCCTAAAAGGAGAAGAAAAAGAGCCTTTACTATGGACCAAAGAATGCAACAGGCTTTTGAGAAAAGTAAGTGCAAATTAATGACAGCTTTGGCACTGGGATTGCCTGACGTCCGAAAACCTTTTGAACTGTTTGTATAAGAAAGATAGGGAATTGCTGTGGGGGTACTAACTCAAACCTTGGGACCAGCCAGGCCACCGGTGGCCTATTTTTCCAAACAGTTGGACAGCATGGCCCGGGGATGCTCCCTCTGTCATGGCCATGGCATGCGACCTGTTGCAAGAAGCTGAATAATTCATTCTTGGACAAAAGGTAAAAATCAATACACCACATACTGTTCTACCCCTCTTAGAACACAATGGGAAGTTTTGGCTCACGGCAGGATGAATGGGAAGATATCAGGCAATCCTGCTAGATAACCCAAATGTAATCTTAAAGGCTGTCTCTTCCCTGACCCCTGCCACCCTACTGCCCATCTCAGAAGATGCTCCTATACATGATTGCTTGGAGATAATTGCAGTTTATTCTAGCAGAGCAGATCTCTCAGATGTCTCTTTGATTGATCCAGAAATAGAAATGTATACGGATGGCAGTAGTTTTCTATATGAAAGACATCGCAAGGCAGGATACGCAGTGGTAACATGAACTGAGGTCTTAGAGGCAGCTCCACTTCCTGCCGGCACCTCAACTCAAAAGGTGGAACTCATAGCCATTGGGCGAGTCCTGTGACTAGGAGCAGGAAGACTCATAACTGTGTATATGGGCAGTAAATATGCCCAGCTGGTCCTTCACTCACACAGTGCCTTGTCGAAAGAGAGGGGACTCCTGACATGGGCCAACAAAGAAATAAAACATATACCAGAAATCCTGGAATTCCTGAGGCAGTTAATGATCCCCTTCAGGTGGCAGTAGTATATTGTCCTGGATATCAGAAGGGACAATCTCCCAGGGCAATAGGGAACTGAAAAGCCGACCCAGAAGCAAAGAAGGCTGCAATGCGAGGAGGTGGGATGGGAACAGAGATGGCCTTGATCCCTCATCTGGACCCTGCCAACCTTCCCACACCCATTTACACCACCTAGGACCTGGATAGGACAAAAGAATGGGGATATCACCTCACTTCTCATTCTAAGTGGCTGATGAACTCTGAGGGAAAGTACTGTTACCAGAGGCCCAAGTATATGCTATAGTATCAACTCTACATGAAGAGACTCACTATGGGAGAGACCAGATCTCGAATGGATCTAGCAGGTGGTCACTGGGCCAAATACCCTAAAAGCCATCCAGGATGTTACAAAGAGATGTCGCCTATGCGCAAGAAACAACCCGAAGACTGTGCCCCACCCGATGGAACTGGGACTCCAACATCAGGGAACAAACATGGGAGAAGATGGCAAGTGGATTTCACAGTGATGCCCCGGGCACATGGGAACTTCAGATATTTGTTGGTCTTCGTGGACACCTACTCTGGAATGGGTAGAGGCTTTCCCTTGTTGGACTGAACGAGCCCAAGAAGTGACCAAGAAATTTACTCAAAGAAATCATACCTCGTTTCGGTCTACCAACATCAGTCCAAAGTGTTAATGGAGGAGGTTTTATGGCAAAAATTACACAAGACGTCAGTAAGGCTTTAGATACAAACTGGAAGTTACACTCAGCTTGGAGACAACAATCAACTGGAAAAAGTGAAAAGATGAATCATACTTTGAAAAAGACCTTGGCAAAACTTTGCCAAGAGACAAACTCCACTTGGATACAAGTTTTGCCCATTGCCCTGCTCAGAATCCGGGTAGCCGCTCCAAGCGGGCTCAGGTTAAACCACTATGAATTAATATATGGGAAACCATTCCTGAAAAAGTTGACTTTCCCTACCTCTGTAATGACCGAGGTGGAGAAAAAAGACTGGGTCCGTTCTCTGGAAACCGTCATAAACCCTGTTAATCAATATGCTTCTTCCTGCTTGTCTTTTCCTTCTGACATTCCCCTTCATAGTTTCTACCCAGGAGATGGAGTCCTGTTGAAAACCTGGAAGAATCAACACCCAGAAGATCGACTGGCCCCTAAGTGGGAAGGACCTTTTGAAGTTCTCCTGACCACCCACTCATCTCTGAAATTAGCAGGAGTAGTCGCGTGGGTGCATCACTCGAGGGAGAAACACCTCCACCTGAAAGAGGAGAAGTCAAAGAACCACCGTATTCCTGCACTCCAATTCAAGATCTGAAATACAAGCTCAAGAAACTTACAGAATAATGGCCCTAACCCTGTTTTTTGTTTTCTTTTTACTTCTCCAGGAAGTGTGGATGGGAAAAATTCCAGTGGTTCTACAAGCCAGGGGAGTGCTAACCCTGCAGGTTGGAGACACTTTAACCCTCCCATGTGTAGTATCATCCCTAACTCCAGTAGGTCCAGTTAAGTGGATGATGGAAGAGACTGAAAGAGGACAGATGACTGTTTGGGACTTCAGGACCACTGGCTCCAACCAGGTAGCACCTATGGTTGATACCACTCAGTCACACAATTGGGACTTTTCAACGATGGTTTCAGATATAACCTTATCTGACACTGGAACATACTATCGTGTAAAGTATAAAAAGGGGTCACCCCAAGATGCTGAGATCAGCAGAGGAGAGGGAATCCAAGTTGTTGTCGTGGGGTAACAAGAACCTGCCCATCTTCCAGATGAATGGGACTGGGCATCCAACAGCCTAGTCACCCATCCCAAGCAGTGACTACAGGAGGGAACCTTAGCAACTGCTGGGTGTGCCATCACCTCCCCCGATCAGGAGCTCCCTTAAGTCCGTTAGCAGCCCCAGTTTTCGACTACAACAAAGATATACCCAATTGCATCCTAACCCATACTGCCCCAAAAGATCCAATACAAGCAAGGCTTGTTCAATACCCATTTTCTATACCCTGTCTCTCTCTCGCCGAGCTTTATAACCATACTTCAGGGAGCAAATGGGTAATTAAATCACAAGATCCCCAGACAAAGGTAGCCCAACAAGTTTTCCGAGATTTTCAACTTCTCTCATCATGTAATCAATCTCTAGTCGTTCCCCAATTGCCCCATATTAACACTAGCATCCCAGATAGCTCTAATGGAAATTGGTCCTTGTGTGCCCCATCAGGGTACTCCTTTCCATGTGGGGGAAAAGCATACCCACTAGAGAGAACCCCTTCCCAAAGGCATCACCCTACACATAGGCTATCCAATGTCTGACTGGAATTCACTATGTTGGCAATGCACTTTGAGGTTCCTAACTTTCCCTACTCAGATGCATCCATCACCCACCCAGGCGATTGTAAAGATCCCTCGGAAGAGACAAGATATCTTCTCCCTAGATCCTGTCTCCCTGGAGGTGACAGGGACAAATAACAACCCTATCCTAGAGAAGACTGGATTTGGGTGGTGGTTCTTAAGAATGATTATCCCAGGATTAGGAGTATACCACATGGAAATGGCTATCAGAAATTTATCAGATACCCTTCACCTATTAGCTCTTGGGACTGAGAGAGCACTCAAAGCCCAACAAACCTCTTTGAACTCCCTGGTCGAAGTGGTCCTTGACAACAGAATTTCCTTAGACTTCTTATTGGCAAAGGCATGAGGTGTATGTGCTATAATAAATAAATCCTGCTGCACTTGGATAAATACTACAGGAGAAGTTGAAATAGGGTTAAACACCATTCATAAGGTAACTAAATGGACAGACCCCAAATCGAGACAAGAAGATGCATGGAGCTGGTTCTCCGGCATCTTTCCTTCCGTGGTACCTTGGTTAACTGCCTTAATAACCTTAGGAATAGTGATTATTCTAGTTTGTTTTTGTGTTCCCTGTTTTAGGAAAAAATATTGACAAGAGGAACTACAAATACCCTTAAGGATGGAGAAATTTTTACCCTGCTAAGTCAGGATGCCCCTTTTTCAGGTCTGGGGATTCATGTCATCTAATTCACCAAGATGTAGCCAATTTCCACTATAACTCACCCCCCGTCTATGGCCCCTAGTCGATACTGGGAGGTTTCTCACTCCAGCCGATGCCCCCTAACCAGCAGGAAGTAGTCAGAAAACAAGTGACACCCTGTTTCCCAAGACTGAGAAACTTCCAATAAAAGGGGGGATTGGAAGACGCTGCATAGGTCCGGCTCACTATTATTACTCCCCGTTGCTAAACCTCCACATTGTCTCATGATCTTTTCTTTCCTTCTTGTTCCAGGCTCTATAAAAAGTTTAAGATTAACCGATGTTCCTCCTTGGAGGGTGGCAAACAAGTGATAATGATCTAGGAATGAAAAACAGAACAAAGCACCCATCCTGTGACAAGAAAACCAGGAAGTCACCAGATAACCCCCAAGAATGCCAGTAAAAGATTAACTCATCTAGGACGTGACCAGCTCAAGAGGGAACTAACACAAACTTCTAAGACTCATAATCCTGTCCCTATAAAGCCTTCAGCCTGTCTCCAGTTGAGGGAGACAGGTTTTGGAGGAATCTATTCCCCTCTGTCTCCTATATATCGATATATAATAAAACTCTTGCTGCTCACCTCACCCCTGTCTCAGAATTGGCTATTGCGGCAGTCGGCTCCAATCTGAGTTATTGTGGTAACACTTCCTTTGTCACATCTCTTTCTCTAGCCACAGTCAAGAAAGTTCTCCACTTTTAGAGCTTCATGTGATTAGATTGAGCTCACATGGGTAATCTGGGATAACCTTCCCATTTTGAAGTTTAAAATTTTAATCACATCTGTAAAGTCCTTGTTGTCATGTAAGAGAACATATTCACAGGTTTTGGGGATTAGAATGTGGGCATCTTTTGGGGACCATTATTTTGCTTACCACAATTCTGAACAGTTCAAAGGTCTTTCGTAAAAATGAGGAGGCACACCTTCATGCGATGCCTACTCTGAGTATGTTTCTTGAGGCCTTCTTCCTAAATCCATCTCAAAAAGCTTTCTGATCTCAGACATAGTTCCTAGTCTATCATCCATCCTCATGTAAGTCATTGTCTTTAATTATCAAGCCAAAACTTACTGTTTCTGTAATTATCTAGATCAACTTTTGTAGATTTCTACATCACAGATTGACACAGTACCTTTCCCACGTGCTTGTTAGGTTTTTCTGGAAAATGGTGGCAAAAAGCATCAGTTTTTTTTTTGTTTGTTTTTGTTTTTTTTTTAGAAGCTGTATTGGACTTCTATAAGGGAAAGAAAGACGATACATTAAAAGAGTGGAAAATAATACCACAGAAGGGCTGGTAAACAAATAATATTACTTACATTGTGAAGAGCTCATCATTGCTTTGCTAAATATCTTCACAAAAAACTTTTCTGATTCTTCACTATTTTATATATCCCGTGGCTTTGCATTTACAACAGAGCCAACACTTACTCCTCTGCCCCAGAGAAGACAAACAGTACATTTCATCCTCTAATAGGAACATTGGTTTCTATGGTATTTTTTAAGGTCATCGACTTCATAGCGAATGTCATGATACAATAAATCAAGCACTATATTATCTTTTATAATTTAATAAACTCACTCTCAAGAGTTGAGCAAAGAAAACTAGCAATACAGGTAAGGAAATTCTAAAATGTTTTTCAAAAAATGGTCTATTCTAGAACATCAGCTCACATACCATACAGGAGATAAGCAAGCCATTTGCTTGGAAAACAATGACTTCTAAAATTGGAACAGGTTTAATGGGTTCATTCTATTTTCTCTTGGTTGTCTTACTGCTCAGAAGCAAAGCCTAAACTACCTAACCTCTTGACATCCCTTCTAGTCTTATGATCCTATGCATGTGGATTTTCCTCTTTGTGTAGTAGAAGAATGACTCTTGTCTCTGTACAAGTCCTTTTGTAGTAACCTCTGACCTTTACAAAATGCCAGTTGAATATCTCACTTTCTCTCTTTTTATGTCATGGTGCATTTATAACCAGGACTCCTTGTTATCATTTGGACCACTTAGAGGAAGGCTATAGCAAACACTCCAACCCTATAAGATAGGCTTATACTGAAATCAAAGACTGATGCAAGGCTGTCTTCTGGTTGTCTTGTTGAATTCTGATTGATGTTCTACCTTTACTGGGAAAAGGCTGAGGACATGAGTGGAGATACCATTGTTTTTGCTGCTAGTACTATGGATTCTTGGAACAGTACAGAATCTCAGCAGAGTTCTGGCAGCAAAGGAAGCAGGCTTTCTCTCTGTATTCTTAACACCACTTCTCTTCTCCCAGGCATCCTAGTCCACTGTGGGGCTGGCTGCATGTGGTCGAAATGGGAGAGAGTCTAAATCTGCAGTACGCCCAGCAGAAACAGCCAGGATTGTGCCCTTGCTGGCACAGAAAAGAGGAAATACTCTTAAGCATAACTTTTCTGAATAGTAATGACCAGAAAGTAGATATACTTTATATGTTTTTGCTACTTACACATTTAACATGCCACTATCCACTCTCATTTCAAGCAATAAAAAAAAATCCAAATTTAAGAAAATTTTTCTATTTTATAAAATAAATAAATTAACATAATTCATACATACATGTCTATCTCCCTCACAAGATTGTGGGCCTTTTCAGGTCAGGAGCTATGTCTTATTCATCTTCGAGGGCCAGTGTCCGTCAGGGTGCCTGGCACACAGCAGGGACTCAAGAAAGGATGGTAAAATAAATAAATAACAAACATCAGGAATAATCAGTATTTATTATTTTTTATAATATAAATATCTAAATACATAAATATTTAGTATTTTATAAGCATTAATATAACAAAAATAAAATATATTTATTATTTTAACAAATAATATTTACTGTTTTAATAAACCATTATTTATTATTTTTATTAATTTACCAGTGCCCATAATCCATTACAAATGAATGCATTCATTAAAAAAATATTAAACATGTACCTACTACGTGTCTGACACTGTGCTGTGCTAGTTCTAGGACACAAACATGAATAAGACACACCACTGCCCCTGAAGAGCTGCAGTTGGCCAGGAGTGGTACACACAAATACAAAGAACTCTGTTACAAGGTGGGTAGTGCTATGATCACAGTACATAGGAGGAGAGCTGAAAAAGCTCTTAGTTCTGCCCAATGGAGAGAAGTGGTCAAAGAAGTCTTCATAGTAGAGGCTACATTTTTGCTGGACCTTAAAGGGACAGGAATAGAGAAAGGGAATTTCATGAAGAGAAGAAAGCATGAGCAAAAGCAATGGCAGAAAAGAACAGAGTTTGTTTAGACAATGGCAAGGTTGTCTGGAAGCACCAGAACACAGGGGAACAGGCAGCAGAGTGACAGGAAATACGTCTAGAAAAATGGGCTGGAGCCAGAGAGTGAAAGCTCTTAAATGCAAGACAAAGGTGTTTGAGCGCTGCTCTTTCAGCAGTGTAACCCTCATGAAAGGTGTGTACCCAGGGAAGAACATCACCAGCTCTGTGTTTTTAGAGAGATGATTGTTATGATGATGAGGTGGTTGGAGTGAAGGCAAGAGAGTTGGGAGGTTATGATAATAAACGCTTGAACTAGGGCAACGGGCATGAAGAAGAGTTTGTGCATCAACAGAGCCCCTCATGTTGCACACACAACATTCAGGCTCACACTGGGGGTCTGAGTGCCAGTGTGTGAGGTCTAAGAATTCTATAACCTCATTAGTCCAATCACTACCATTTCCCATACAGTCAAAGTTAAAATCAACTTATTGGTGAAAAAAGGCAAACTTACAACTTGTGACAGTTAAAATCTTGGCATCTACTCGAACCCATATTTAATAAAGAAAAACATATTCTTTCCCTGTTTGTTCCAACCTTAATGTTGGCATCAGTGTAACACCTTAGACTGCATGTCTCTGTTTCATGAGAAGAGAGCTTAGCACCGGGGCTCTCTGTAACATTCTTCAACCATGTGGCACCACCCTGCCACTGGTGCTATCAGGTGGAGGTAAGGAAATAGTACTGTCACTCTTTGTCCTCTCATCTGGGCTTGCAGGCAAAGATGCCAGTTGGAGGGTTTACATGTTTGACTGAGAGAAGTAAACTAGAGCTTTTGGATAGAAAGCAACTTTTACTGTGTATATTATAGAGTGCAATGTAAACTACTACAAACCTGGAATTTACAAGCATGGAGTTACACCCAGTTTATTGGGTTCTCTAAATTCTCTACTGCATTATCCAGTTTCTTAAAAATTAAAACAAATTATCTAAACTTTATAAGATCAAAACTCACTATTGATTCATTTTGTTAATACCTAAAGGCAAAAATGTTAATAGTTGTTATTGCCATGGGGGCAGGAATATGAGTGATTTCTTTCATTTTTTTCTTTGTATTTGATAATGTGGGGTTTTGTTTTTTGTTTGTCTTTTTTTAAATTTTTGATTGTACTTTAGATGAAAGTTTACAGAACAAAGAGTTTCTCATTAAACAGTACACATATTGTTTTATGACAATGGTTAACAACCCCACGACATGTCAACACTGTCCCTTCTCAACCTTGGGTTCCCTATTACTACCTTTCCTGTCCCCTCCTGCTTCTAGTCCTTGTCCCTGGACTGCTGGACGCTATTAGTCTTGTTTTCTTTTATGGGGCTGTCTAATCTTTGGCTGAAAGGTGAGCCTCGGGAGTGACTTCATTACTGAGCTAAAAGGGTGTCCAGCAGCCATACTCCCAGGGTTTCTCCAGTCTCTGTCAGGCCAGTAAGTCTGGTCATTTTTTGTGAGTTAGAATTCTGTTCTACATTTCTCTCCAGCGCTGTCCGAGACCCTCTGTTGTGATCCCAGTCAGACCAGTCAGTGGTGGTAGGTGGGCACCATCTGGTTGTACTGGACTCAGTCTGGTGGAGGCCGTGGTAGTTGTGGTCCACTAGTCCTTTGGACTAATCTTTCCCTTCTATCTTGTTTTCTTCATTCCCCCTTGCTCTGGAAGGGGTGAGACCAGTGGAGTATCTTAGATGGCTGCTCACGAGCTCTTAAGGCCCTAGATGCTACTCACCAACGTAGGATGCAGAAGACTTTCTTTATAGATTCTGTTATGCCAATTGAGCTAGATGTTTCCCAAGACAAGTTCCCACAGCCCTCTGCCCAGCAGTTCAGCCCTTCAGGGAGTACGGATGTGACTGTGGAGCTTCTATGACCTTTCCTTGTACAGGTTGTGCTGGCTTCCCCAGTATTGTGTACTGTCTTACCCTTTACCAAATTTGATAATGTGGTATTTTAAAACTCCTATCTGTGTGTGTTAGGAGTCCCTGGGTGGTGCAAATAGTTAAACACTCAACTTGTAACCTGAAGGCTGATGGTTCAAACCCATTCAGAGGTGCCTTGGAAGAAAGGCCTGGCAAAATCAGCCTTGAAAATCCTATAGAGCTAGTCCTATTCTTCAGCACATGGGTTCGGAACCAACTCAAGGGCAACTGGTTTGTTTTCTTTTTGTTGGTTTTATCTACGTGTGTTAAATACAGTAACATTTCCCCAGTAGAGCCTTAGGAATGAGCAGCACTGATTCAAATCTGCCCTATCTTTTGGAGATAGATAGGGCAAAGTCTAGTTTCCTATGTCAGGGCCCCTCAAGGATGGTCCCTCACAATTTCAGGAGGACCAGAGGCGCTTACCTTTCCTGTGGTCCATGAATAAACCTTTGTAAATGGCTCCTGGAGTTCTTCTACCTAAAGAAACTTCTTATTCAGAGCTAACACCTTTTTTCTCATTAATTCTCCAGCCACCCATTACAGTAATTCAGTGAGCTAAAATTCCCTGCTGCTAATCCACACAGCCACATTAACCTCCAGTTTGAGGCAGGGTATGAAACTTACCTTTTAAATTAAACAAACAAAAAAAACCAAACTCCTTGCCGTCAAGTCAGTCCCGATTCATAGCGACCCTATAGGACAGAGTAGAACTGCCCCATAGGTTTCCCAAGGTGCGGCTGGTGGATTCAAACTGCTGAGCTTTTGGTTAGCAGCAGAGCTCTTAACCACTGCGTCACCAGGGCTCCCCTTTTAAATTAAGGTGATACAAAAACACTAATTTATGTTTCTAGGTGTTTTTGTTTGTTTGTTTCTGATTTTGTTGTTTGTTTTTTCAAAGCTGTTACTGTTGGACAATAGCCAAAGAGCAACTATGTTCACACTGACACTGGCATTGTAAATTGCTTTACACAATGCAATTTGGCAATACTGCTTGCAATACTTAAAAATCTCCATGCCCTTTGGGCCTAAACCAACTAGAAGGAATTTATTTAAGAAAACAATTAAAAGGAATAAGAAAATGTTATGTACAAAGATGCTCATAGCAGTATGCTTATAACAATAAACAATGGAGCTAGCCTAAATGTTCAACACTAGGGCGATTATAATTATGGTAAAATTAGTGGTATTTAAACTTTGATTTGGCACTGGATCATTTCTTCATTGAAATATTATGCAAAAGCTAAATATGTAAATTGGTTTTAAACATTTTCTTTTTAAAGAGGAGTTGCTCCAGGTGAAGTAGGACGGCAACTGAGGGCATCCTTGAAGCATGATATGAAAACTACTGTTACATCTCTTATGTTGTCACTACTCCGTCTTATAGGGTCACTATAAGTCAGAACTAACTCAATGGCACACAAATACAACAACAGCAATGTGAAAAAATGCTTATAAAGTAATATTAAATGAGAAGAATGCACTACACACACACATCTGTATATATATATATATACAACTGTATAAAATATGTATAAATAATTAAGAAGGTTGCAAAGAAGATGAATAGATTGGTTTTATCTTATAATATTGTTTCAGAAACATCTCTCTGCTTGATGGAACATGTTTAATCAAAGTCACTAACTAGTTGTAATGCTTTGGATAACTAATCTGGACTTCCTCAGTTCTGATCTGTCAAATGGGAAAATTTATAGTACCTACGTCATGGGGTTATTGCGAGCTGCCAATCAGTTAATTTGTTTAAAGTGCTTAGAACAATGCTTCAATAGAATTTTAGCTATCATTGGTAACAGTATCATTCCACTGTACTTCATTTGTAAGGTTTTTGAGGTAAAGCGTAGAGGCAAAAAAGAAATATCCAGATTTAACCAGCTCCCACTCTCCTTGTTCTTTTGCTCACACAGTAAAAGCCTACCTACACTGGCTCTAGGAGGCTGTTCCTGCCCTAAGGCTTTTCACTACAGGCAGTACGGGAACCACAGAAAATAGCAGTGGTCAGGTGTATGTCTAGATTTCTGCCTCCACCCCTTTTTTTATACTTGGTAAAAAATAGTATTTCCCTGATGAAATCTCTAGTGCAATTAACAAAATCAATCTAGCTGCTTGAAAATCATTCTTTTTGCATATCTACTGAGTTTATGATTTGTTACTTTAGGCTATACATTTATTTGCATTGACTTATTCATTACAGACAACTTTTGTCCCCCATACAAAAACTTATACATACATTGTTATGTGACCGCAATTGCTCTCCCCATACTGTGACAGCACACTCCTCCTTTCCACCCCTGATTCCCCATGTTCATTCAACCAGCTCCTAACCCTTTCTGCCTTCCCATCTCACCTCTGGACAAAAGCTGCCTATTTAGTCTCTTGTATCTAACAGAGCTAAGAGGCACACTCCTCAAAAGTATCACTTTATGTCCCACAGTCCAGTCCAATCCTTATCGGAAGAGTTGGCCTCAGAAATTGTTTAGTTAGATAGAGAATCCAGGGGCGATGCTTTCTGGGGTTCCTCCAGTCTCAGTTAGACCATTAAGTCTGGTCTTTTTACTAGAATTTGAGTTCTGTACCCCACCTTTCTCCTGCTACCTTAGGGACTCTCTGTTGCGTTCCCTGTCAGGGCGGTCATTGGGGTAACAAGGCACTATCTAGTTCTGGTCTCAGGCTGATGAAGTCTCTGGTTTATGTGGCCCTTTCTGTCTCTTGGGCTAAAAGTTTCCTCGTGTCTTTGCTGTTCTTCAGCAGATACCTTTTTCCAACAACATAAATGGTGACTGTACACTTGGACTTTGCCAGACGGAATACACAGGAATCAAATTGACTGCATCTGTGGAAAGAGACAATGGAGAAGGCCGACTGCGGAACACACCATCAATTGCTCATATACAAGTTCAAGTTAAAGCAGAAGAAAATTAGAGCTAGTCCACAAAAGCCAAAATATGAACTTGAGTATATCTCACCTGAATTTGGAGACCATCTCAAGAGTAGATTTGACCCATTGAACACTAATGACAGAAGACCAGACAAGTTGAAGGATGACATCAAAGATACCATACATGAAGAAAGAAAAAGGTCATTCAAAAGACAGAAAAGAAAGAAAAGACCAAAATGGATGTCAGAAGAGACTCTGAAACTTGCTCTTGAATGCAGAGTAGCTAAAGGGAACAGAAGAAATGAGCTGCATAGAACTTTTGAAAGGGCAGTTAGAGAAGATAAAGTGAAGTATTACAATGACATGTGCAGGGATCTAGAGTTAGAAAACCAAAAGAGAAGAACACGCTCGGCATTTCTCAAGCTGAAAGAACTGAAGAAAAAATTCAAGCCTCCAGTTGCAATATTAAAGAATTCTACAGGGAAAATATTGAATGACACAAGAAGCAACTCAGGAAGACAGAAGAAATACACAGAATCACTGTACCAAAAAGAATTGGTCAATGTTTAACCATTTCAGGAGGTAGCATATGATCAAGAACTGACGGTACTGTAGGAAGAAGTCCAAGCTGCATTGAAGGCACCGGGGAAAATCAAGGCTCCAGGAATTGACAAAATACCAGTTGAGATGTTTCAACAAATGGATGCAGTGCTAGAGGTGCTCACTCATCTATGCCAAGAAAATTGGAAGACAGCTACCTAGCCAACCAGTTGGAAGAGATCCATATTTGTGCCCATTCCAAAGAAAGATGATTGGACAGAATGGGGAAATTATTGAATAATAGCATTAATAACACACGCAAGTAAAATTTTGCTGAGGATCATTCAAATGTGCTTGTATTAGTACATCGACAGGGAACTGCAGGAAATTCAAGCTGGATTCAGAAGAGGAGGTGGAATGAGGGATATCATTGCCAATAAGGGATGAAGTGTTAAAAAGCAAAGATGTCACTTTGAAGACTAAGGTGCACCTGACAAAAGCCATGGTATTTTCAATTGTCTCAAATGCATTCAAAGGCTAGACAATTAATAAAGAAGTCCAGAGAAGAATGGACACTTTTAAATTATGGGATTGGTGAAATATATTGGACAAATAAAAGAAAGAACAAATCTGTCTTGGGAGAAGTACAGCTAGAAAGCGCCTTAGAAACAGGGATGGTGAGACTTGGTCTCATGTATTTTATTTTATTTTATTTTTATAATTTATTGTACTTCAGGTGAGGCTTACAGAACAAATAGTTTCTCATGAAACAGTAGTACACATGTTGTTTTATGACATTAGTTAACAACCTCACAACATATTAACCCTCTAACTTCTCAACCTTTTTTTTTTTTTTTTTTTTTTTGGTGAAAATACACATAGCCAAAGATACACCGTTCCAAAAATTTCTACATACACAGTTCAGTGACATTGACTATGCTCCTCCAATTGTGCTGTTATTCTCACTTAAGATGAAGGCTTACAGAACAAAATAGTTTCTCATTTAACAGTTACTACAAATGTTGCCCTATGACAATGGTTAACAATGTCACAACACATCAACAATACTCTTACTCAACCTTGGGTTCCCTATCACCAGCTTCCTTGTTCCCTTCTGCCTTCTGGCCCTTGTCACTGGACTACTGTACCTCGGTAGTCTCATTTGGTTTTACGGGGCTGTCCACTCCCAGGCTGAACAGTGAACCTCGGTGGTAACTTCACCACTGAGCTAAAGGGGTGTCTGGGGGCCATACACTCGAGGTTTCTCCAGTCTCCTTTAGGCCAGTAAATCTGGTCTTTTTTTTTGTGTGTGTGTGTGAGTTAGAATTATGCTCTACATCCTTCTCCAGCTCTGTCCAGAATTCTTTGTTGTGATCCTGGTCAGAGCAGTCAGTGGTGGTAGCCAGGCACCATCTAGCTGTACTGGACTCAGTCCGGAGGAGGCCTTGGTAGCTGTGGACAAATAGTCCTTTGGACTAATCTTTTCCTTGTATCCTATTGTCTTCATTCTCCCTTGCTCCCGAAGGGATGAGAGCAGTGGAGTATCTTAGATGGCCGCTCACAGGCTTTTAAGACCCCAGAAACTACTCACCAAGGTACAATGTAGAGCATTGTTTTTATAAGCTGTGTCATGCCAATTGAGCTAGATGTTCCCCGAGACCATGGTCCCCACAGCCCTCTGCCCAGCAATTCAGTCTCTCAGGGAGTGTGGATGTGTCTATGAGGCTTCCATGACCTTTCCTTGTACAGGTTGTGCTTAGTTTCCCCTGTATTGTGTACTGTCTCACCCTTCACCCAAGAAACCATTTATCTATTGCCTATTTAGTATTCCCGCCCCCACCTCTCCCATCCCAGGTAACCAACAAAGATTGTTACGTTTTGTGTGTGAACTTTTTCATGGGCTTTTACGATAGAGGTCTCATACAATATTTATCCTTTTGTGATTGACTTATTTCACTCAGCATAATGTCCTCCAGTTTCATCCATGTTATGAGATGGTCCACAGATTCATCATTGTTCTTTCTTTTTGCATAGTACTCCAATGTGTGCATGTACCATAGTTTGTTTATCCATTCATCTGTTGATGGGCATCTAGGTTGTTTCCATCATTTTGCTATTGTGAACAATGCTGCCATGAACATAGGTGTGCATATGTCTATTCAAGTGATGACTCTTATTTCTCTAGGATATATTCCTAGGAGTGGGATTGCTGGATCGAATGGTATGTCTATTTCTAGCTTTCTGAGGAAGCACTATATTATTTTCCAAAATGCTTGTATCATTTTGCATTCCCACCAGCAGTGCATAAGTGTTCCGATCTCCCCACAGCCCCTCCAACATTTGTTTTTTCCGGTGTTTTTGATTCGTCCCAGTAATGTCGGGGTGAGATGGTATCTCATTGTCGTTTTAATTTGCATTTCTCTAATGGCTAGTGATCGTGAGCATTTCCTCATGTGTCTGTTGGCCATTTGAATGTCTTCTTTGGTGAAGTGTCTGTTCATTTCCTTTGCCCATTTTTGAATAGGATTATTTGTCTTTTTATTGTAGAGGTGTTGTATTTTCTTGCAGATTATGGAGATTAGACCTTTATCTGACTTGTACTGTCCAAAAATTTTTTCCCATCTGTAGGTTCTCTTTCGATTCTTTTGGTGAAGTCTTTTGAAGAGCATAGGTGTTTGATTTTTAGAAGATCCCAGTTTATCTAGCTTATCTGTTGGGGTTTGTGCGTTCATGGTTATGGTTTGTATCCTGTTAATGCCATGTATTAAGGCCTGAAGTGTTGGTCCTATTTTTTCTTCTATGAACTTTATAGTTTTAGGCTTTATATTCAGGTCTTTGATCCATTTTGAAGTAGTTTTTGTATACGGTATGAGGTATGAGTCCTGTTTCATTTTTTGCAGATGGATATCCAGTTTTGCCGGCAGCATTTGTTAAAAAGAATGTCTTTTCCCCATTTGATGGACTTTGGGCCCTTGTCAAAGATCAGGTGACCGTAGGTGGATGGCTTTACATCTATCTGGATTCTCAATTCTGTTCCATTGGTCAAGGTATCTGTCATTGTACCAGTACCAGGCTGTTTTGACTACTGTAGCTGTATAGTAGGTTCTGAAGTCAGGTAGTGTGAGTCCTCCAACTTATATTCTTCTTCTTCAGTAGTGCTTTACTTATTCGGGGCTTCTTCCCTTTCCATATAAAGTTAATGATTAGTTTTTCCATCACTTTGAAGAATATTCTTGGTATTTGGATTGGGATTCCATTGTATTTGTAAATTGCTTTGGGTAGAATTGACATTTTCACAATGTTGAGTCTCCCTATCCATGAGCATGGTATGTTTTTCCATTTATGTAGATTCTTTTGGGTTTCATGCAGTAGTGTTTTATAGTTTTCTTTATATAGGTCTCTTACATCCCTGGTCGGATTTATTCCTAAGTATTTTATCTTTTTAGGGGCTATTGAAAATGGTATTGTTTTCCTGATTTCCTTTTCATCATTCTCCTTACTGGTGTATAGGAATCCAACTGATTTTTGAATGTTTATCTTGTATCCTGCTACTCTGCTGAATGTTTCTATTAGTTCCAGTAGATTTCTCGTGGAGTCTTTAGGGTTTTCTACGTATACTATCATTTCATCTGCAAACAGGGACGGTTTAACGTCTTCATTACCCATTTGGATGCCCTTTATTTCTTTTTCTTGCCTTATTTCTCTAGCTAGAACTTCCAGCACAGTGTTAAATAGGAGTGGTGATAAAGGGCATCCTTGTCTTGTTCCTGTTTTCAAGGGGAACGTTTTCAGCCTCTCTCCATTAAGAATGATGTTGGCCAGTGGTTTTGCACAGATGCCCTTTATTGTGTTGAGAAATTTCCCTTCTGTACTTATTTTATTGAGAGTTTTTATCAGGAATGGGTGTTGGACTTTGTCAAATGCCTTTTCTGCGTAAATTGAGATGATCATGTGATTCTTTTCTTTCCGTTTATTTATGTGGCGGATTACATTGATTGATTTTTTAATGTTGAACCATCCTTGCATACCTGGTATGAATCCTACTTGATTGCGGTGTATTATTTTTTTTATATGATGCTGAATTCTATTGGCTAGAATTTTGTTCAGAATTTTTGCATCTATATTCATGAGAGATATTGGTCTGTAATTTTCCTTTTTTGTGACGTCTTTGGTTTTGGTATTAGCGTGATGGTAGCTACATAGAATGAATTTGGAAGGGTTGCTTCCTCTTCTATGCTCTGAAATAGCTTGAATAGTACTGGTACAAGCTCTTCTGTAAATGTTTTGTAGAATTCTCCAGTGAAGCCATCTGGGTCAGGGCTGTTTTTGGTTGGAAGTTTTTTAATTACCTTTTCAATGTCTTCTCTTATTATGGGTCTGTTCAGATTTTCAACATCATTTTGTGTTATTTTGGGTAGGTTGTGTGATTCTAGAAACTTATCCATTTCCTGTAGGTTTTCAAATTTGTTGAAGTATAGTTTTTCATAAAATTCTGTTATAATCCTTTTGATTTCAGTTGGGTCTGTTGTAATGTCCCCCATTTCATTTCTTGTTTGGGTTATTTATGTCCTCTCCTGTTTTTCTTTTGTGAGTCTGGCCAGTGGTTTGTCGATTTTGTTGATTCTTTCAAAGAACCAACTTTTGGTTTTGTTGATTCTTTCTATTGTTTTTCTGTTCTCTATTTTATTTATTTCTGCTCTGATCTTTACTATTTCCTTTCTTCCGGTGGTTGTGAGCTTTTTTTGCTGTTCTCTTTCTATTTGTTTGAGTTCTATAGTCCATGTTTTGATTTTGTCCCTTTCCTCTTTTTTGATATGTGCATCTATTGCTATAAATTGTCCTCTGAGAACTGCCTTTGCTGTCTCCCAAAGATTTTGGTATGATGTGTTTTCATTCTCATTTGATTCTAGGAATTTTTTGATTCCATCGCTGATGTCTTCTATTACCCAGTGATGTGTAAGCAGGGTATTATTCAGTTTCCATGTAGTTGATTTTGTTTCCTTGCTCTTTATAGTGTTAATTTCTACCTTGATGGCGTTGTGGTCAGAGAAGACACTGTGAATTATCTCAACGTTTTGGATCTTGTAGAGGATTGCTCTGTGGCTTAAGATGTGGTCTATTCTGGAGAACGTTCCATGTGCTTTGGAAAAGAACCTGTACTTTGCAGTGGTTGGATGGAGTGTTCTATATATGTCTATGAGGTCCAGTTGGCTGATTGTGCCCTTTAGGTCTTCTGTGTCTTTGCTGAGTTTCTTCTTTAGTTGTTCTGTCCTTTACTGAGAGTGGTGTTTTGAAGTCTCCTACTATTATTGTGGAACTGTCAATTTCTCTTTTCAGTGTTGTTAGAGTTTGTTTTATGTATTTTGGAGCCCTATCATTGGGTGCGTAGATGTTTATTATGGTTATATCTTCATGATGAGAAATCCCCTTAATCATTATATATTGTCCTTCTTTGTCTTTTATGGTAGATTTTGTTTTAAAGTCTATTTTATCTGAGATTAGAATTGCCACTCCTGCTCTTTTTTGGTAGTTGTTAGCTTGATATATTTTTTTCCCAACCTTTGACTTTTAATAAATTCACATCTTTGTTTCTAAGGTGTGTCTCTTGTAGACAGCATATTGATGGATTCTGTTTTCTTATCCCATCTGTCACTCTCCATCTCTTTATGGGTGCATTGAGTCCATTTACATTCAGTGTAATTATTGATAGATGTGAGTTTGTTGCTGTCATTTTGTAGTGCTTTTTTTTTTGTGGTGCTGATGTTTTCTTTGTTCTTCTTACTCTCTTGTGATGAGTTACTTTTCTTTGTGGATTTTTTTTTCATTTCTTTTGTTTTTGTCGGCTTTGTTTTTGCCGAGACTTTATGTTTTTCACCTTTATTTTTATGAGTTGGTTTGTTAACTTTCTTTGTGGTTACCATGAATTTTACCCTTATCTTTCTAAGTTTGAAGCAGTCTACCATTACTTGGTATTGCCTTGTCTTCCTCTCCATTAGAAGGTTCTATACCTATGCTGTTTATTCCCTTTTTTATTGTTTTGATGTTGTTGTCATTTATTGATTAACTACTCTTATTCCCTGTTGTATTTCTTTTGGTTTTGGATAGTCCTCGAGAGTTCATTTCCTAAATTGGTATCTGGCTTGTATGATCCTGCATCCTTGGTTCTGCCTGTGAGCTGAAGCTGTTTGTCCTCAGATCGAAGAACTGCCTTTAATAATTCTTGTAAGTTTGGTTTGACTTTTACATATTCCCTTAATTTCTGTTTATCTGGAAATGACCTAATTTCACCATCAAATTTGAATGAGAGTTTTGCAGGATACATTATTCTTGGCTGACAATTTTTTACTTTCAAGATTTTATATATGTCATCCCATTGCCTTCTTGCCTGCATGGTTTCTGCCAGATAATCTGAGCTTAGTCTTATTCTTTCTCCTCTGTATGTGACTTCTTGTTTTTCATGAGTTGCTCTCAGGATTCTTTGTTTGTCTTTGGTTTTGGTGAGTGTGAATATGATATGCCTTGGTGATTTCCTTTTGGGGTCTCTTCTATATGGGCTTCGTTGAGCTTCTTGGATGGCCAGATTTTCATCTTTCATGATATTGGGGAAGTTTTCTGTCAGCAGTTCCTCAATGATCCCCTCTGTGTTTTCTGTTTTCTCTCCCTGTTCCGGAATTCCAATCACTCGTAAATTTTTGCTTTTAATTGTGTCCCACATAACTCTCAGGGTCTCTTCCTTTTTCTTTGTTCTTTTTTCTGAGTTTTCCTGAAACAGAGTTGTATCCAAGTGTTTGTCTTCAGTTCCACTGATCCTGTCTTCCACCGTTTCAAATCTGCTTCTCAGCCCTTCTATGACATCATCCATTTCTGAAATCTTGTTGTTTATCTTTTGGATTTCTAGTTGTTGTTTTTGTATAATTACTAGTTGTGAATTTATTTTGGCATTTTGTTCCTGCATCATCTTCCTGAATTCTTCCAATTTTTTGTCTGTATTTTCCATGAATTTGTCTATTTTTTCCTCCTGTTTGTCAGCTTTTTCCCTTAGTTCTTGGAGAATTCTGAGTATTAAAGATTTTAATTCCCTATCGGGTAGTTCTAGTGCATTTTCTTCCACAGGAGAGTCATCTGGTGTTTTATTTTGGATGTCTACTGTAACCATCCTGCCAAGTTTTTGTAAATGTTTTGATATTGTCTGTTGTTTTCAGGGCATTCAGTAGTTATTTTTCTCGTTTATTGATTGTAGATTTGTTTGTTTCTCTCCCTTTTTTAAAAAAAAATTTGACTATGTCTGAGCAGGCAGACAGTGTATTCTTTGTTGTTTGCTCATCTGTACGCTCAATACTTTTCACTTCCTTCTCCAACTGGCAGGGTCAGTCACTCAGATATGGTACAGCAGGGCAGGTCTAGCTGAACAGGAGCCACTGGGACTGGTTGTTTGTGGCACTCACTACAGCCACCATGGCAGGTCGGTAATCAGTGCTGGGCAGATTCCAGTAGGCCGTGCCTGTGCTGCTTGTTGGTGTCATGTCAAGCGCACAGTGCAGGTAGGCAAGATGCAGTGGGGAGATTGTTACGTGTGGAGCTAAGATGGATATTGGAGACAGGAGAGAGGAACAGGAGCCAAAATCATGCAAACTAACAAAAAAGAATTCTGGGGAGCTTGCCGTTGGAATGGAGAGATGAGAGACTATGAAATGGAGAAAAACAGAAAGGGGAAGAGGAAGAAAAGAAAAGAATGAATAAATAAAAATCAGATAGGTTAAAGAACCGCAGTGTTCCCAGGTATCCTACTGATGTAGCTATGAGGTCTGGGGAAGTCACTCTCAGGTGTTGCAGTACAGCCTGGCTAGAAGGCGTAGAGTTATACAACACCTGGTATTCTGAGATCAGAAAGAGAAGGAAGATATAGAAAGATGAAAGACTGAAAAATGAAGAAAGACAAAAAGGGAAAAAGAGGGAAAAGAAAACAAAACAAATTAAAAAAAAAGAAAAGAAAGAACAAGAAAGGCCCCCCAAAAAATAGAAAGAAAATAAAACAACAAAAAAAAGAAATGTCCTCAGGGATCCCTCTGCACGTCTGTGGAAGCTGAAGGGGAGTTCCTTGCCACGCAGCTCCACCTGGCCAGAAAGGGCTCCCAACTCAAGAAAAGGAAAATAAAACAAACAAACAATTCAAAAAGAACAAACGAACAAAAGCCCTGGGATCCCACCAGTGTAGTAGCCCAGACTGGGAAGAAGCTCCACACTCGAATGAAGATCCACAGCCCCTCAGGAAGAAGCAAAGATGGCGCACGGAGCCAGGCACTTGAGCAAAAGGAAGGGGAAGAGTTGAGAGGCAAGCAAGAAATCAAAAGAAGCAGAGAAAAAAAAAAAAAAAAGCAACACCAGCAGCCAACAAATGGTACTCAGAGAGCCAGCTAGTGCAGGCTGGGGTTTCTGGACAAGAGACTGTGTCCAAGGGAAGCAGAGAAGGCCGAGTGTGGGTGAAGAAGGGTAGAGAGTGGGAAAGCATATGTCACAAATTGCTGGCGCTCTGCAGCCCTCAGAAAGAAGCAAAGGTGGAGCATGGAGCCAGGCACTTGAGTGAAAGGAGGGGGAGGTGGCAAGAGGCAAGTGAGAAATCAAAAGAAGCAGAAAAAAAAAAAAAAAGCAACATTAGCAGCCAACAAATGGCAGCCAGAGAGCCGCCTGCTTGGGTGTGTGGAATCCAAGCAGCCCGAATTTCCCGGTCAAGAGACCTTGGCCGCAGGAAGCAGAGGAGGCCAAGCCAGGGCGAAGAGGGGTGGGGGATGGGAAAGTGCACACCGCAAATTACCAGTTGTTTTATCTCCCACTGGACACTCCGTGAGGCTGCTTTCTTGTACCCCCATTTGCTGGTCTCCAAAGGAGTCCAAGATGGTTGATCCGCACTGCGTTAGCTGGTAGGGGACCTCTGCATGAGTCTCTCCTCGCTCTCCATTCTCTTGTCAGTTTTCTCACTCCATTTGGTGCTTGGCTGAGTTCTTTATCTCTTCATTTGATATTTTAAGGTTTCAGGATTGTTGTATTCTCTGTTTGGCTTAGTTTTTCGGATCTTTCTTGTGGAGGTACGACGTGGTGCTTCTGCCTAGAGTGCCATTTTGCCAGAACTCCTGTGTCTCGTGTATTTTAGACAAGTGTATCAGGAGGGATCAGTCCCTGGAGAAGGACATCATGCTTGGTAAAGTAGACAGCCAGGAAATAAGAAGAAGACCCTCAATGAGATGGATTGACACAGTGGCTGCAACGATGGGCTGAAGCATAACAGCAAGGATAGCACAGGACCGGGCAGTGTTTCATTCTGTTGTACGTAGGGTCGCTATGAGTCAGAACTGACTCGAAGGCACCTATCAACAACATATATTTTGATTTAATCTGATGTTCTATACACATTCTGATTGAGGAAGTCATTTAAAATAAGATTGCAATATTTAAAAACATTGACTAAATATTTAATGGGAAGAAAATAGTCCATATACTTATGATGCTACCTGTCATATGGAGTCCCTGGATGGTGCCAGCGGTTAACACACTTGGCTGCTAACTGAAGTGTTCGAGGTTTGAGTCTACCCAGAGGTGCCTTGGAAGAAAGGCCTGGCAATCTACTTCTCAAAAATCAACCATTGAAAACCCTATGGAGCACAGTTCTACTCTGACATGCATGAGGTCACCATGAGCTGGTGTTGACTCCACAGCAATCAGTTTTTGCAGCTGGACCTGTCATACAAGTACAGAATCAGTAGGATGTCTTACTGTTTTCTTCTTTCTGTTATTCATCTGCTTTCTAACATCCTCTCTCCATCTCCTCACCCATGCCTCTAATTTCTGAGGCTGTTGATTCTGTTGTTTCGGCCTTACATCTGAAGCTGCAGTTCTTAAACATATCAGCATTTATTTTTATATCAATTTCAGTTGCTTAATCAGCAAACCATACTGGTGAAATTGATGTCTAAATAGGTTGGTTAAAGCCTTACAATTTTTCTAAGGCTGATTCACTATTAAAATGAATATTTTGCAGCTTGTTAAGAGAGCGATCTTTTCTTTCCTTCTTTTTTTCCTTTAGAACTTTTGAAAACTTTCATTTGCAAAGTACCAAACATCAGCAGTGACACCTAGTGGCACAACCTAAAAGGAATCTTGAACTGTTGGACTGTTCTTGTGCCTTCCTAGTTGAAAGTGCCAGATCAAACAGTAATGAAAGGGACTGCGTGGGAATTTCACATTTATTGTCAGCTGTGTAGGCCTAGCATCCTGGCTACTGTGGTATTGTTAGTGCATAGCTTGCATAGTTCACTTCTGCACGCTCCTATGATTCTGATTTATTTTCCTTCTCTCTTCCCTCCTGTTTTCCCATGATATTATAAAAGTTTAAAAATTAACCTAAGTTCCTCTTTCAGAGGTAGAACAACAAGTGATAAAATCTGAAGGCGAGATGACTGAACAAAGGATCTTCAAGAACACCCTCAGAAGGTCAACATGTCTGGAATGAAGTCATCATGCCCACCTCAAAGGGGAACTAACAGTCCACAGATTCTTCAGATCCTGACCATGTCCCAAGAGAATCCTCTGTTCGGCCTCCAGAGGGGGAGGCAGATTTTGAAGGAGCTCATTCCCCTCTGTCTCCTGTATATCAATATATTGCTGCTCACTTGCTGCTCACATCACCCCATCTCAGTATTGGCTTCTGCGGCAGGCGGCTCAGACCTGCGTTTTGCAGTAACAGTAACAACTAGCATTTACTGAGTGTGCCAGGCACTGTGATAATTCCTTTAAGTACCTCACCTTGTGTAAGATGCACAACAAATTTATTTTGTTGATACTACTGTAATTCTCATTTTATGGATTTGAAAAGAGAGACTTGAAGAAGTTAAGGAATTTCCCCACATTCATGAGCCACTGCACTTTATCCTCTTTCCTTCCAATTAAAATTGGTATTTCCTTCATGGCAACTGCCTCTATCTTCAAATCTAAAAATATTCAAAGAGAAGTGTAGATATTTGGCCTCAGGTGATCCAGTTGTGAGTGGGTAAAGCCAGAGTCCCTGAAGGCTTCTCAATACTTTTCTCATGCTTTAGAAAGCAGTAACCTAACTTTCCTCAAACACCAAAGCAGAAAAAAATCTTAATCATGCTCCCATAATTTCTTATGAACAAAATATGTTTTTTCATTCCCCTAAGTCTAAGAATGACCTCTGAGGAGTGGAGATGTGTGTATGGATGGGTAAGCTGTGTAAGGGGAGAAAGAAAGCTAGACTGGATGGCAGTAAGGGTAGGGCAGTAGACTACTTCTTAATGAAATCTCTGAGCATTGAAGGCAGGAGTTTTGACCTGATCCAAAGAAAACTGGAGTGGACTAAGATTCAATAAAAGACCAGTTGGCCTCCTGACATCACTGTGAATCTCAACAGAAAAGGGGCATGCTAAAGAGGACGACAGAGTGGTAAAAATGACACAGAGAGCCTTTGATATGTAAGCCTTCATTATGGATTTAATTACATCCCCCTAAAAAGCGTGGGTCAACTTGACTAGTCCATGTTCCCCAGTATGGTGTGATTATCCACCATTTTGTCATCTGATGTGATTTTCCTATGTGTGGTAAATCCTACCTCTATGATGTTAGTGAGGTGGGATTAGCAGCAGTTAAGTTAATGAGGCAGGACTCAGTCTACAACATTAGGTTGTGTCTTAAGTCAATCTCTTTTGAGAGATAAAAGAGAGAAGCCAGCAGAGAGATATGGGGACCCTATACCACCAACAAACAAAAGCCAGGAGATAGCCCGTCCTTTGGAACTGGGGTCCCTGCACTGAGATGCTCCTTGACCTGGGAAATTGATGACAAGGACTTTCCCCCAGAACCAACAGAGAGAGAAAGTCTTCCCCTGGAGCTGGCACCCACAATCGGGACTTCTAGACTCCTAGACTGTGAGAGAATAAATTTCTCTTTGTTAAAGCTATCCGCTGGTGGTATTTCTATTATAGTAGCACTAGATAACTAAGACAGTCTCTGACAAGAAGCTTTTGATAAGAAAGTCTTTTATATCCACTGGCAGATCCTAAGCCCTACTTGATCTAGTCTCTCTCCTTGTATATAAAAGGAGAACAACACTCATGGATGAGTCTCTGTCTCATTTGTTGAAAATTTAGGGCAGGATTACTCATTTAGAAGTACAGATGAATAGTAACGCAACATTAGAGCAGATAAAATTCCAGGAAATTTAAATCCAAACTCGCTTCCGCTTGAGCATGCTTCCCCTTATATTGAGCTTAGTATACGGCAGTGGTGGTTCAGTGTTAGAATTCTCACCTTCCATGCAAGTGACTCCCTACGCGTCTGTCAGTTTGTCATACTGTGAGGGCTTGCATGTTGCTTTTATGCTGGAATCTATGTCACAGTATTCAAATACCAGCAGGGTGACCCATGGTGGACAGGTTTCAGTGGAACTTTCAGACTAACACTAGGAAGAAGGATCTGGTGGTCTACTTCTGAAAAAACTACCCAGTGAAAACCTTATGAATAGCAGCAGAACATCGTCTGATATAGTGCCTGAAGATGAGCTCCTCAGGATGGAAGGCACTCAAAATACAACTGGGAAAGAGCTGCCTCCTCAAAGTAGAGTCAACCTTAATGACATGGATGGAGTCAAGCTTTCGGGACCTTCATTTGCTGCTGTGGCACTACTCAAAACGAGAACAAACAGCTGCAAACATCCATTAAAAATCAGAACGTGGAGCGTACGAAGTATGAACCTAGGAAAACTAGAAATCAACAAAAATGAAATGGACTGCATAGAGATCAATATCCTAGGCATTAGTGAGCTGAAATGGGCTGCTATTGGCCATTTTGAATCAGATAATCATATGGTCTACTAAACAAGGAATGACAACTTGAAGAGGAATGGTATTGCATTCATCGTCAAAAAGAACATTTCAAAATCTATCCTAAAGTACAATGTTGTCAGTGATACGAAAATATCCAGACACCTACAAGGAAGACCAGTTAATAGGACTATTATTCAGATTTATGCATCAACCTCTAAGACCAAAGATAAAGAAATTGAAGATTTTTTACCAAATTCTGCAGTCTGAAATTGATCAACCATGCAATCAGAATGCATTGATAATTACTGGTGATTGGAAAGTGAAAGTTGGAAACAAAGATAAAGGATTGGTAGTTGGAAAATATGGACTTGGTGATAGAAACGATGCTGGAGATCACATGATAGAATTTTGCAAGACCAACAACTTTTTCTTTGCAAATACCTTTTGTCAACAACATAAATTGCAACTATACACGTGGACTTTGCCAGGTGGAATACACAGGAATCAAATCGACTACATCTGTGGAAGGAGACAATGGAAAAGCTCAATATCATCAGTCAGAATCAATACCCATGGAAGCAGTAGTCAAGAAATCAACAGGCGCATACCTGGGCAACATGGTGCTATAGACAGAAGCACCACGACGTCCCTCCACAGCAAAGATCCAAAAAACTGAATCAAACAGAGACACACATCAATCCTGAAACCCTAAACATCAAACAAAGAGATAAAGATGTCAGCCAAGCACCAAATGGAATAAGACTGACAGAGATCAGAGAGCAAGGAGAGATGCATGCAGAGGTTTCCTATCAGCTAACGCAGCACGGATCCACCATCTTGGACTCCTCTCAGAGAACGGTGAACAGGGGATAAGAGAAAGCAGCTTCACGGAGCTTCCAGCAGGAGACAAAACAACCAATAACCAATGATATGTGCTTTCCCACCGGCCTCCCCTTCTTCACCCCTACTCTGCCTCCTCTGCTTCCTGCAGCCACAGTCCCTTGGCCGGGAAGCACTGGCTTCACCCCAGTGCCAATTGAATTACACCCGCCCGCACTTGCCAGCACCCTGAGTGCCATTTGTTGGCTGCTGGTGTCACTTTTACCAGCTTTTTTGATTTCTTCCTTACTTCTCACCACCTCCCCCTCCATTCTCTCAAATACCTAGCTCCATATGCCATCTTTACTTCTTCCTGAAAGGCAGCAAAACACTGCTTGACTGTGAAACTGCTTCCTGGCTGGTGCTGTTAGGCTGGTGGACTCCCGGGGCTTTTTGTTTCTTTGTTCTGATTTGTTCTGTTTTGATTTGTTTGTTTGCTTTTTCTTTTCTCGGCTTGAGAGCCCCTTCTAGCCGGGCAGTACTGCGTGGCTTGGGGGATACTCCTTTACTCTGACCAAATGTAAGTGGGATCCCTGGGGATATTTATTTTTTATTGGGGTTTTTATTGTTTGTTTGTTTTTCTTTGTTTTCTTTGCTTCTCTTTTCCCTTTTTGTCTTTCTTCATTTCTCAGTTTCTTGACTCTCTACATTTACCTTCTTTTCCTGTCCCCTGAATAACTGGCACTGCGTAACACTTCTAACCCTTCTAGCCAGGCTGTACTTCACGGCCTGGGAGCAATTTTCCCAGTCCTCGAAGCTACAATGATGGGATCCCTGGGGGCTTTTCTTTTTTTTTCCCCCCCCTAACTTTTATTTATTATTTTTATTCTTTTACTTATTTATTTTTGTTTTTCTCCATTTCTCAGTCTCTCATCTCTCCACTCCAATGGCAAGCTCCCTTAGCACACTTTTTTGTTTGTTGTTTGTATGTATTCTCTCTTCCTTCCCATACCCATCATATTAAAATCTCCCCCCTCCTTCCTGCCTACCAGCACCGTGCACAGAACATCACACACCCAGATAGCACATGAATGACCTACCGGAGTCTGCCCCACATTGATTCCCGATCTGCCCAGTTGACCATAGTACATGGCAGAAACAACCCATCCCAGCACCTCCCCTTCAGCTGGACCTGCCCTGCTGTACCATACCTGAGCGACTGACCCTGTCCATTGGAAAATGAGGAGAAAAGCATTGTGCCTACAGATGAGCAAACAACAAATAAAACACAGCCCGCCTGCTCAGACATAACCAAAGAAAACAAAAAAGTAGGATGAAAGAAATAAATCTAAAATAAATAAACAAGGAAAATAATATTAAATGTCCTGAAGACAGCAGACAATATTAAAACATATACAAAAACAGGACAGGATAGTATCAGTAGTCATCCAAAATAAAACAACAGATGACTTCCAAGTAGAATAAAAGGCACTAGAACTCCCTGATAAAGAATTCACATCTCTAATATTCAGAGCTATCCAAGAGTTGAAGCAAAATACAGAAAAAAGTGATGAAAAACTAGACAAACTCATGGAAAATACAGACCTAAAAAATGGAAGAATTCAGGAAAATAATACAGGAAAAAATGCAAAAATAAATTCACAAGGAGAAATCATACAAAAACAACAATTAGAAATCCAAAAGATAAACAACAAGATTTCGGAAGTTGACACTGTCACAGAAGAACTGAGAAGCAGGTTTGAAACAATAGAAGACAGGAGCAGCGAAATTGAAGGCAAACACTTGGATACAACTCTCTTTGAGGAAAAATCAGAAAAAACAATGAAAAAAAATGAAGAAACCCTGAGAATTATCTGGGATACAATCAAAAGAAAAATTTGCAAGTGATCGGAGTTCCAGAACAGGGGGAGAAAACAGAAAAGACAGAGAGGATCATTGAAGAACTGCTGACAGAAAACTTCTCCAATAGCATGAAAGATGAAAAGCTGACCATCCAAGAAGCTCAACGAACCCCATATAGGATAGACCCCAAAAGAAAATCACCAAGACATATCATAATCACACTCGCTAAAACTAAAGACAAAGAATCCTGTGAGCAGCTTGAGAAAAATAAGAAGTCACATACAGAGGAGAAGCAATAAGACTAAGCTCAGATTATCTGACAGAAACCATGCAGACAAGAAGGCAATGGGATGGTATATATAAAACCTTGACAGAAAAAATTGCCAGCCAAGAATGATCTATCCTGCGAAACTCTGGTTCAAATATGATGGTGAAATTAGGACACTTCCAGATAAACAGAAACTAAGGGGCTATGTAAAAACCAAACCAAACTTACAAGAATTATTAAACGGAGTCCTTCAGTCTGAGAACAAACAACATCAGAACACAGGATGAATCTAGCACACAGAATGGTACCAGCCAGATACCAAACTAGGAGATGAACTCTCAAGGACTATCAAAACCAAAAGAATTACAACACGGAATCACAGAGGTTAATCATTAAATGACAACATCAGAACAATAAAAAAGAGTATAAACAGTGTAAGTAGAGAACCTCCTAATGGAGAGGAAGGCAAGGCGATATTAAGTAATAATAACCTGCATCAAACCTAGAAAGATAAGCAAAAATTACAAAGTAACCATCAAGAGAGTTAACAAACCTACTCATCAAAATAAAGAGGAAAAACATAAAGTCTCAGTAAAAACAAAACCTACAAAAGCAAAAGAAATGAAAAAAATCCACAGACAAAAGGAATTCAGCACAGGAGAGTAAGAGGAACAAAGAAAACGTCAGCACCACAAAAAAAGCACTACACAATGACAGCAGTAAACTCACACCTATCAATAATTACACTTAATGTAAATAGCCTAAACACACCCACAAAGTCATGGAGAGTGACAGAATGGATAAATAAAAATAGGATCCATCAATATGCCATCTACAAGAGACAAACCTTAGAAACAAAGACATAAATGTATTAAAAATCAAAGGATGGAAAAAATATATCAAGTGAACAGCTACCAGAAAACAGCAGGAGTGGCAATACTAATCTCAGACAAAATAGACTTTAAAACAAAATCCACCATAAAATACAAAGAAGGACACTATATAATGATTAAAAGGATGATCCATCATGAACACTTAACCATAATAAATATCAATGCACACAATGACAGGGCTCCAAAATACATAAAACAAACTCTAACAACAGTGGAAAGAGAAATTGCCAGTTCCACAATAATAGTAGGAGACTTGAACACACCACTCTCAGTAAAGGACAGAACATCTAGAAAGAAACTCAACAAAGATACAGAAGACCTAAAGGGCACAATCTGCCAACTTGACCTCATAGAACACCATAGACCCTATAGAACACTATACCCAACAGAAGCAAAGTACACATTCTTTTCCAATGCACAAGGAAAATTCTCCAGAATAGACCACATCTTAGGCCACAGAGCAATCCTCAACAAGATGCAAAACATTGAGATAATAAAAAGTATCTTCTCTGACCATAATGCCATCAAGGTAGAAATTAACAACAGGAAGAGCAAGGAGAAAGATCAATTACATGGAAACTGAATAACACCCTGCTTACGAACCACTGGTTAACTGAAGAAATCAGAGATGGAATCAAAAACTTCCTCGAATCAAACGAAAATAAAAACACATTATACCAAAACCTTTGGGACACAGTAAAGGCATCCCTCAGAGGACAATTTATGGCAATAGACGCACACATCAAAAAAGAAGAAAGGGACAAAAACAAAATGTTAACTACAAGAATGAACAAATAAAAGAAAGAACAACAACAACAAAAAAAAGCCCGCAGCCACTAGAAGGAAATCATAAAGATCAAAGCAGAAATAAATGAAATAGAGAATAGAAAAACAACAGAAAGAATCCACAAAACCAAAAGTTGTTTCCTTGAAAGGATCAACAAAATCAACACACCACTGGCCAGACTGACAAAAGAAAAACACGAGAGGATGCAAATAATCTAAATAAGAAATGAAATGGGGGACTTTACAACAGACCCAACTGAAATAAAAAGGATTATAACAGAATATTATGAAAAACTATACTCCAACAAATTTGAAAAGATGGAGGAAATTGACAAATTTCTAGAAACACACTACCTACCTAAACTAACACAAAATGATGTTGAAAATCTGAACAAACCCATAGCAAGAAAAGAGATTGAAAGGTCATAAAAAAAACTCCCCCCCGGAAAAAAAAGACCCTGGCCAGATGACTTCACTAGAGAATTCTATCAAACATTCAGAGAAGAGCTTATACTAGTATACTCAAACTATTTCAGAACATAGAAAAGGAAGCGACACTTCCAAATTCATTTTATGAAGCCAGCATAATGCTGATACCAAAACCAGGCAAAGATAACACGCAAAAAAGAAAATTACACACCAATATCTCTCATGAATATAGATGTAAAAATTCTAGCCAATAGAATTCAGCATCGTATCAAAAAATTATTCACCACGGCCAAGTAGGATTCATACCAAGTATGCAAGCATGGTTCAACATTAGAAAATAAATCAATGTAATCCACCATAAATAAAAAGAAAGAAAATAATCACACGATCATCTCAATTGACACACAAAAGGCATTTGACAAAGTCCAACACCCATTCCTGATAAAAACTCTCAATAAAATAGGTATAGAAGGGAAATTTCTCAGCATAATAAAGGACATCTATGCAAAACCAACAGCCAACATCATTCTTAATGGAGAGAGGCTGAAAACATTCCCCTTGAGAACAGAAACAAGACAAAGATGTTCTCTATCACCACTCCTATTTAACATTGTGATGGAAGTCCTCACTAGAGCAATAAGGCAAGAAAAAGAAATAAAGGACATCCACAGTGGTAAAGAAGAAGTTAAACTGTCCCTGTTTGGAGAAGATATGCTACTATACATAGAAAACCCTAAAGACTCCACGAGAAATCTACTGGAACTAACAGAAAGATTCAGCAGAGTAGCAGGATACAAGATAAACATACAAACATCAGCTGGATTCCTATACACCAATAAGGAGAACGATGAAAAGGAAATCAGGAAAACAATACCATTTATAATAGCCCCTAAAAAAATAAAATACTTAGGAATAATTCTAACCAGGGGTGTAAAAGACCTATACAAAGAAAACTACAAAACAAGAAAACCAAAGGGATCTACGTAAATGGGAAAATATACCATGCTCATGGATAGGTAGACTCAACATTGTGAAAATGACAACTCTACCCAAGGCAATTTACAAATACAATACAATCCCAATCCAAATACCAATAACATTCTTTAAAGAGATGGAAAAACTAATCATTAACTTTATATGGAAAGGGAAGAAGCCCCAAATAAGTCAAGCACTATTGAAGAAGAATAAAGTAAGAGGACTCCTAGTACCTGATCGCAGAACCTACTACACAGCTACAGTAGTCAAAACAGCCTGGTACTGGTACAACGACAGATACATTGACCAATGGAACAGAATTGAGAATCCAGATATAAATCCATTCACCTACGGTCACCTGATCTTTGACAAGGACCAAAGCCCATCAGATGGGGAAAAGACAGTCTTTTTAACAAATAGTGCTGGCAAAACTGGATGTCCATTTGCAAAAAAATGAAATAGGACCCATACCTCACACTATATACAAAAACTAATTCAAAATGCATCAAAGACCTAAATATAAAGCCAAAAACTATAAAGTTCATAAAAGAAAAAACAGGATCAGTGCTAGAGACCCTAATGCATGGACTTAACAGGATACAAACTGTAACCAACAACAGACAAACTCCAGAAGATGAGCTACATAACTGGGATCTTCTAAAAATTAAACACTATGCTCATCAAAAGGCTTCACCAAAAGAGTAACAAGAGAACCTACAGACTGGGAAAAAAATCTGGGTCATTACAAATCAGACAAAGATCTAATCTCTAAAATCTACAAGAAAATCCAACACCTCTACAATAAAAAGACAAACAATCCAATTAAAAAATGGACAAAGGAAATGAACAGACACTTCACCAAAGAAGACATTCAAGTGGCTGACAGACACATGAGGAAATGCTCACAATCACTAGCCATTAGAGAAATGCAAATTAAGACCACAATAAGATACCATCTCACCCCAGCATTACTGGCATAAATGAAAAAAAAAATGGAAATAACAAATATTGGAGAGGCTGCGGGGAGATCAGAACTCTTATGCACTCTGGTGGGAATGCAAAATGATACAACCATTTTGGAAGATGATATTGTGCCTCCTTAGAAAGCTAGACATACAAATACCATACAATCCACCAATCCCACTCCTAAGAACATATTCTAGAGAAATAAGAGCCGTCACACGAATAGACATATGCACACCCATGTTCATGGCAGCATTGTTCACAATAGCAAAAAGATGGAAACAACCCAGAAGCCCATCAACTTATGAATAGAAAAACTATGGTACATACACACAATGGAGTACTCCGCAACTTTAAGAACAAAGATGAATCTCTGAAGCATTTCATAGCATGGATGAAACTGAAAGATATTATGCTAAGTGAAATAAGTCAATCACAAAAGGATAAATATTGTATGAGACCTCTAAGGTAAAAACTCATGAAAAAGTTTACACACAAAAAGAAACAATCTTTGTTGGTTACGAGGAATGAGAGGGGTGGAGGGGGAAACTAAATAGACAATAGATAAGTGGTAACTTTGCTGAAGGGTAAGACAGTACACAGTACTGGGAAAACCAGCACAACTTGTACAAGAAAAGGTCATGGAAGATCCATAGACACATCCACACTCCCTGAGGGACTGAATTGCTGGGTGGAGGGCTGTGGAGACCATGGTCTAGGGGAACATCTAGCTCAACTGCCATAACACTGTTTATAAACACCATGTTCTACATTCTACCTTGGTGAGTAGCATCTGGGGTCTTAAAAGCCTGTGAGCAGCCATCTAAGATACTCCACTGGTCTTCCACCTTCCGGAGCAAAAGAGAATGAAGAGAACAGGATACAAGGAAAACATTAGTCCAAAGGACTAATGGACCACAGCTACCAAGGCCTCCACCAGGCTGAGTCCAGTACAACTAGATGGTTCCCAGCTACCACCACTGACTGCTCTGACCGGGATCACAGCAGAGGGTTCTGGACAGAGCCGGAGAAGGATGTAGAACAAAATTCTAACACACAAAAAAAGACCAGATTTACCAGACTAAAAGAGGCTGGAGAATCCCCGAGGTATGGCCCTCAGAGACCCTTTTAGCTCAGTGGTGAAGTCACTTCTGAGGTTCACCGTTCAGCCAGGTATTGGACAGCCCAATTAACAAAATGGGACTAATGAGGCACAGCAGTCCAGGGACAAGGACTAGAAGGCAGAAGGGGACAGAAAAGCTGGTGATAGGGAACCCAAGGTTGAGTAACGACAGTGTTGACATGTAGTGGGGTTTTTAACCATTGTCATAGGGCAACATGTGTACTAACTGTTTAATGAGAAGTGTTTTGTTCTGTAAACCTTCATCTAAAGTGAGAATAGCAGCACAACTGGAAGAACATAATCGATGTCACCGAATTGTGCCTGTAGAAATTTTTGAAATGATGTATCTTTGGCTATGTATATTCTCACCAAAAAAAAAAGTTAAAGAAGGGAACTTCTTGACATGTGGTGGGGTTGTTAACAAATGTCATCAAACAAAATGTGTACTGACTTTTAATGAGAAACTGTTTGTTCTGTAAACCTTCACCTAAAGGACAATTAAAAAAAAAAAAAAAAAGAAGACAAGATACAAGGGAAAGATTAGTACAAAGGTCTAATGGACCGCAACTACCACGGCCTCCACCTGACTGAGTCCAATACAACTAAATGGTGCCCACCTATCAAGAGTAACTGCTCTGACTGGGAGTTCAACAGAGGTTCCTGGACAGAGTTGGAGAAAAATGTAGAACAGAATTCTAACTCACAAAAGAAGACCAGACTTACTGGCCTGATAGAGATTAGAGAAACCCAGAAAGTATGGCCCCCAGGCACTCTTTTAGTTCAGTAATGAAGTCCCTCCCAAGGTTCACCATACAGCCATAGATTAGACAGGCCCATAAACAAACCAAGACTAATGGGGCACGACAGTCCAGGGACAAGGACTAGAGGGCAGGAAGGGACAGGAAAGCTGCTAATAGGGAACCCATGGTTGAGAAGGGACAGTGTTGACATGTCATGGCTTGTTAACCATTGTCATAAAACAGTATGTGTACTAACTGTTTAATAAGAAACCATTTGTTCTGTAAACCTTCATCTAAAGTACAATATAAAAAAAAGACGCATAACATTGGGTAAATCTGTTGCAAAAGACCTCTTCAAAGTGTTAAAAAGCAAAGATGTCACCTTGAAGACTAAGGTGTGCCTGATGAAAGCCATGATGTTTTTAATCGCTTCATATGCACGTGAAAGGAGGACAATTAATAAGGAAGACCAAAGAAGAATTGATGCCTTTGAATTGTGGTGTTAGTGAAGAATATTGAATATACTATGGACTGCCAAAAGAACGAATAAATCTGTCTTGAAAGAAGTACAACTGGAATGCTCTTTAGAAACAAGGACAGCAAGACTATATCTCACATACCTTGGACATGTTATCAGGAGGGATCAGTCCCTGGAGAAGGACATCACATTTGGTAAAGGGTCAATGAAAGAAAAAGAAGACCCTCAATGAGATGTATTAACATAGTGGCTGCAATAACAGGCTCAGGCACAACAGAGATTGTGAGGATGGCAGCGTTTCCTTCTGTTGTGCAGAGGGTCGCTACGAACCGACTCGATGGCACCTAACAACAACAACAACATGCAGGAGACTGGATTCAACTCCCCAGCCAACGCACCTCAGGCGCAGGTACCACTCATCTGTCAGTGGTGGCTTGCGTGTTGCTATGATGCTGAACAGGTTTCAGCGGAGCTTCCAAGAAAGGCCTGGCAATTTACTTCCAAAAATCAGCCAAAAAAAACCCTCTGGTTCACAAGGAAACGTTGTCCAATCCACAATTGATCGTGGTGAGGGCACAGTACAGGGCAGCATTTCTTTCTGTTGTCACTGGGGTCGCCATGAGCAGTAACAACAACAACAAGAGGCAGATAGCAGAGAAGAAGGCCCTCTCAGAGTTTTCCATTAATGAACACTTCTTCAGCTTTATCTTCCCTGGCAGTGGCTGAGGCAGGGCTTAATGGGATCAGAAGATGCTCAGAGTTAGACTAAGTGGAACCAGAGAAGGTGGTAGAGCTAATCTCAGAAACCATGGATGCCAGTAGAAGATGCAACTGGCTGGGGGAGGGAGGGGTGGTAGAACAACAAGAAATAAGTGCAAGACACCATGTGTGAGCTGACTTGACTTAAACGAGAGCACAGACGAGACACTCCCTAGGAATACTTAGAAATAATTGAAGAGAGGGAGCCTTTGAAAGGGACTGGAATCCTGCATTAGCAGATGGGGGCAGGAAAAGCATGATTGAATGTTAATGGCCTATTGTGTCCAGTCTCCTCTTCCATCATCCAATCTACACCCCCCACCAAGCAGCCACCATGGATATCAGCTCTTTTGATCCAACAGTGCCACCTGGGGGTTAACATGAGGAAAAAAATCGCTGCTGTCCATGAATATGGGGTCCCTTCTTTTTTCCCTTTTAGGGAAATTTTGCGCACATTAATTCTTTCCTTTTAAAGTTCAGTTCCTGTTCAAATACTCTTTTTATTTCACTCCATATTCTCCCTTTCAAATACTATTTACTGCAAGAAACTCTTTCTCTTCCTTATCGCCATCCTCTTCTGTGCTTCCTTTCTCTAAACATGTATCTCACCCACCAGTGTCATTCTGGAAGATCTGGTATCCAGGGTGAAGTGACAACCCTGAGTATTAAGAAACATGGCATCCATTAAACTGTGAGTGAGGGTCTTCAAGGGAATAGGCTACTTGACGGTAAGATTTATATTTTTGAACGTGACATGAAAACTTTTAGGAGCCTGTCAAAGTACCAGAGCATTACTGTATTTAATAACATTTAAATACACTGATAGCACCCATTTGTAAATCTCCAACCCAACCCTCAGCCCTAATCCTTCCCCTGAACTCTGAACTCATATATTCAACTGCCTATGCGATAGCCCGATGGGATGTCTCATAAACCAGTAACCAGTTGACATGGAGTTGACCCTGACTCATGGTAACCCAATGTGTGTCAGAGTAGAACTGTGATACATACGTTTTTCAATGGCTGATTTTTCAGAAGTAGATCACCAGGCCTTTCTTCCCAGGTGCCTCAGGTGGACTTAAACTTCCAACTTTTTGCTTAGCAGACAAGCGCTTTAACTATTTGCGCCATCCAGGGACCTGGATGTCTCATAAAAAATAAGAGACCATTGCAGTCGAATCGATTCCGATTTATAACGACACTATAGTACAGAATAAAGTACCCCATATGGTTTCCAAGGAGTGGCTGGTGGATTTGAACTACCAACCTTTTGGTTAGCAGCCGAAAACTTAACCACTGCACCACTAGGGCTCCTAAAGACACTTCAATATTAATGTGTCCAAAATGATTTCTTAAATCCACTCACAAGCCCCCTGTTCTGCTCTACAATCTCCTTCTCTCCCAGGCTTCTTCATCTCAGAAAATGGCACCACCAACTGCTCAAAACTCATAGTCGTCTCACTCTCCTCTCTTTTTCTCAAACCCTCATCCAATCCTATGGACTCTACTCTTAGAATACACCTCCCTACTGGTCTCCTTGCTCCACTCTTGCCTCTCTACAATCTTCTCCACACAGCAGCCAGAGCAATCCTTTATAAAAGTAAATCAGAATGCTCCATTCCACTGAGTTCCACCCTCAGCCACTTCCTGTCACTCCAATAAAATCCAAGGTCCTTATCAATGCTTGTAGGACTCCACATGACCTGTCTGCTGGCTGCCTCTCTGTTCATTGCCTACCTGTCTCCCACCCATGGCAGCCAGCACAACAGACTCCCCATAGTTCCTTGAACTGCCCCTTTCAAGGCCTGACATCCTACATTCTCTTTGCCTGCAAAGCTCTTCCCCAGGTAGTCACATGTATCACTCCCTCATTCATTCAAATGTCACCTCCTCCGAGAAGCTTTCCCTGCCCACTGTTCTGAAGTAGCACCATCATTCTGCTTCTCCTTACCCTGTTTTTTTTTTTCGTAGCACTTCACAGAACAAACGTAACATAGTATTATCTATTTTTACTATCATCTGTTTGTCTCCCCAGCTAGGATGTAACCTCCTTAAGGACAGAGGTCTTGTTTTGTTGACCAGTGTCCCTTGTGCCTAAACAGTGCCCAGCACACGAGAGATGTCAATAAATAGTTATTTAATACACAAATGAATATTTCTTTATGCACATTTGAAATAACATATAGATTCACAGTGTAATCCTTAATTTTCTGAATAAGTTTTATGCTTCTGTAGAAGGCTGAATGTAGAACTCGAAATTAGCTATAGCCCCGTTATATGTCAGCTTTCATGTTATATTGAGTGTACACTTTCCCTTAAAAACTTTTTATAAATATTTTAATCTTTGAGATATGAGTTACCACAACAATGCAAATACACATACATTTACAAATCACTCTCAATAGTTCTGCAGAACTTTGAAAGACTCCTTTCACAACTATAAATCTTACTGCCAAGTAAGGACCTCAGAAGTGCCTATAATCTTTTCAATCCCACTAATCTTACTAATTTTTAACAACGATACACTTCATTATCAATGACAAGGCAGTTTTGCTTGAATAGGAATGATGCGTAAACTCGTAATAAAGGAAATAAACAAAGTTCTCTTCTTCCTCTCTTCCTTAATGTTGTTTGAGAAGCCAGATTAAGCTTTGTTTTTTCTTAACAGAGTCCTTTAAGTAAAAAGAATAATTTAGGCTCATATTTCAATCTCTTGTGATGAGTGAGCAAATTCAGCTGAAAGCATGCTTCTGGGTAGCTACATAGCACAACAGAACCTTTCATCGTTTAGAGGAGGGAGCACTACCAGTTTGTGTTTGTTCAGGCTCAGATTGCTAAAGGGGAAACGCTGAAATAATATCTACTACACTGCAAATAAAAAGAACAAATAGACATGAACTTGGAAATCGTTGTTTCACTGCTTGATCTCAGGATGTCCAAGTGACCGATGGAGAAACCCAACACAGCTTAGTCCTTATTGCCAAGTGAAAAGGACACTGTTAGGAAAATGATATTTGGGAGACCCCCTTGGGATCAGGGCTGCAGGAGTTTCATGGATCCCAAAGCTTTTGGTTATATAACAATCCTGAAAATTGTCTTCAGAAGTCTTTATACCTGCAAAATCTTCATTTAGTCATGGAATTGGGACTAATTGGACTCCTATGTATCACAGCTAATGCCTCCCATCTGTATCCTTGATTTTTTTTCTACTGTTTCTCACATCAGTTGGCTGAGAAAACACAGCATCTACCTATACCAAAACTTAAGATAAGTTTCATTAGAAAAAAAAAAATCCCAAGAAAATAAAAAGAGGTGTGTCTTAGGCTGGGTCTCTGAGAAGCAAAACCAGTAAAGCATATAAATATACATAGAAAGAGAGAGATTTATATCAAGGAAATGGCTCACGCAGTTGTAGAGGTTGGACCCAAGTCTGTGGGTCAGGATAAGATCTTATCATGAATGTGATTACATCATTATTTGACTACCAAACTACATCGTAACTGCCAGACCACTGAGAATCACGACCCAGCCAAGTTGACACACAACCTTAATGATCACAGGGTGTAAAGCGGTAACAGGGTATACTGAGATTTTTTTTAGGTATGCAGTCTTATTTTTTGGGAATTAAAATCTTTGTTTTCCCTTTCTATCCATTCAATAAGTAGGTTTAAATAATAAAATTTTCAGCACTAGCATGCTATATAGACACATTCCCCCAAGAACTTGAGAATGAAAAAATTGAGGTTAAAATTCTGTATATAAGTGAAATCATTCTAAGACTTGAGCTTTATAACCTACACATTGTGGATAAGAGCAGACATATGAAAAGTCATCTTAAACGGCAGAATAGCATTCAGATTTAAAAGTCTTACATGGTGTGTGTGCTAACACGTGTAAAGAAAAGATGTGAGGTTCCTCAAAATGTTAAACAGAGTATTACTATGTGATCCAGAAATTCCACTCCTATGTATATACCTAAAAGAACTGACAGTAGGAATGCAAATACATACTTGTACACCGATGTTCATTGCCACAGTATTCACAATAGGCAAAGGTAAAAAGAGCTTAAACATCCATCAACAGTAACCAGCTGACCAGGATAAACGAAATGTGATATATCCATACAAGGGAACATTAGAGCAATGAAATCCTGATACATGCAACAACATAGATGAAGCTTGAAAACATTGTGCTGAGTGAAATAAGTCAGTCACAAGAGGACAAAGATTGTATGATCCCACTTATATAAAATATCTAGAATAGACAAGTATATAGAGACAGAGATTTACTAGTGGTTACCAGAGGCAGGAAGGAGGGAGGGGGAATGGAGGACTCAATGCACGGAGGACACTGAGCTTCTGTTAAGGGTGATGGAAAAGTTTGGGAACAGATAAGGGTGATGGTTGAACCACATCATGAACATAATTAATGCCACAAAACTGTACATGTGAAGAAAGTTGAAATGACAAATATTTTGTTACATATATATTTACTACCACCCATGGGTCTGTCAGTTTGTCGGACTGTAGGGCCTTGCATGTTGCTGTCATGCTGTAAGCTATGCCACAGGTATTCGAATACCAGCAGGGTCACCCATGGTGGACAGGTTTCAGTGGAGCTTCCAGACTAAGACAGACTAGGAAGAAGGATCTGGCAGCCTACTTCTGAAAAAAATTAGCCACTGAAAACCTTATGGATAGCAGCAGAAAACTGTCTGATACAGTGCCAGAAGATGAGCCCCTCAGGTTGGAAGGCACTTGAAAGACTCCTCAAAGTAGATTCGACCTTAATGATGTGGTTGTAGTCAAGCTTTTGGGATCTTCATTTGCTGAATGTGGCATGACTCAAAATGAGAAGAAACAGCTGCAAACATCCATTAAAAATCGGAACCTGGAATGTACGAGGTATGAACCTAGGAAAACTAGAAATCGTCCAAAATGAAATGGAACGCATAGAGATCAATATCCTAGGCATTAGTGAGCTGAAATGGACTGGTATTGGCCATTTTGAATCTAACAATCATATGGTCTACTATGCCAGGAATGACAACTTTAAGAGGAATGGCATTACATTCATCGTCAAAAAGAACATTTCAAGATCTATCCTGAAGTACAAGGCTGTCAGTGATAGGGTGATATCCATACGCCTACAAGGAAGACCAGTTAATACAACTACTGTTCAAATTTACTCACCAACCACCAAGGCCAAAGATGAAGAAACTGAAAATATTTACCAAACTCAGCAGTCTGAAGTTGATCAAACGTGCAATCAAGATGCGTTGATAATTACTGGTGATTGGAATGCAAAAGTTGGAAACGAAGGATTGATAGTTGGAAAATATGGCCTTGGTAATAGAAATGATTCTGGAGATCCCATGATAGAATTTTGCAAGACCAATGACTTCTTCATTGCAAATAGCTTTTTCACTGACATAAAAAGTGACTGTACAGGTGGACCTTGCCAGATGGAATACACTGGAATCAAATCGACTACCTCTGTGGAAAGAGAGGATGGAAAAGCTCAATATCATCAGTTAGAACAAGGCCAGGGGCTGGCTGTGGAACAGACCATCAATTGATCCTGTGCAAGTTCAAGTTGAAATTGAAGAAAATTAGAACAAGTCTACAAGAGCCAAAGTATGACCTTGAGTATATCCCACCTGGATTTAGAGACCATCTCAAGAGTAGATTTGACACAACTGATCACTAATGACTGAAGACCAGACGGATTGTGGAATGACGTCAAGGACTTCATATATGGAGAAAGAGAGGTCATTAAAAAGACGGGAAAGAAAGAAAAAAACGACCAAAATGGATATTAGAATAGACTTTGCAACTTGCTCTTGAATGTCAAGTAGCTAAAGGAAAAAGAAGAAATGATTAAGTAAGAGAACTAAACAGAAGATTTCAAAAGGCAGCTGGAGAAGACAAAGTAAATATTATAATAACATGTGCAAAGACCTGGAGTTAGAAAACCAAAAGGGAAGAACATACTCGGCATTTCTCAAACTGAAAGGATTGAAGAAAAAATTCAAGCTTTGAGTTGCAATAGTGAAGGATTCTATGGGCAAAATACTGAACGACACATGAAGCATCAAAAGAAGATGGAAAGAATACATAGATTCACTATACCAAAAAGAATTGATTGACATTCAACCATTTCTGGAGGTAGCTCATATGATCAAGAACCTCTGGTACTGAAGGAAGAAGTCCAAGCTGCACTGAAGACATTGGCAAAAACAAGCCCCTAGGAACTGACGGAATACCAATTGAGATTTCAACAAATGGATGCAGCACTGAAGTGCTCACTCGTCTATGTCAAGAAATTTGGAAGACAGCTACCTGGCCAACTGACTGGAAGAGATCCATATTTGTGCCCATTCCAAAGAAAGGTGATTCAATAGAATGTGGAAATTATCTAACAATATCATTAACATCACATGCAAGTAAAATTTTGCTGAAGACCATTCAAAAGTGGTTGCAGCAGTACATCAACAGGGAACTGCCAGAAATTCAAGCCGGATTCAGAAGACAATGTGGAAAGAGCGTTATCAATGCTGATGTCAGATGGATCCTGGCTGAAAGCAGAGAACATCAGAAAGATGTTTACCTGTGTTTTATTAACTATACAAAGGCATTTGACTGTGTGGATCATAACAAATTATGTAACATTGCAAAGAATGGGAATTCCAGGACACTTAATTGTGCACAGGCACAACCTGCATATAGACAAAGAGGCAGTTGTTGGAACAGAACAAGGGGCTACAGTGCAGTTTAAAGTTAGGAAGAGTGTGCATCAAGGATGTAGCCTTTCACCATACTTATTCAGTCTGTATGCTGAGCATATAATCAGAGAAGCTGGATTACAGGAAGAACGGGGCATCAGGATTGGAGGAAGACTCATTAACAACCTGCAATATGCAGATGACACAACTTTGCTTGCTGAAAGTGAAGAGGACTTGAAGCATTTACTGATGAAGATCAAAGACTACAGCGTTCAGTATGGATTACACCTCAACACAAAGAAAATAAAAATCCTCACAACTGGAGCAATAAGCAACATCATGATAAACGGAGAAAATATTGAAGATGTCAAGGACTTCATTTTACATGGATCCACAATCAGCACCCATGGAAGCAGCAGTCAAGAAATCAAAAGACACATTGCATTGGGCAAATCTGCTGCAAGAGACCTCTTTAAAGTGTTGAGAAGCAAAGATGTCACCTTGAAGACTAAGGTGCACCTGACCAAGCCATGGTGTTTTTGATCATCTCAAATGCATGTGAAAGCTGGGCAACAAATAAGGAAGAACAAAAAAGAATTGATGCTTTTGAATTATTGTGTTGATGAAGAATATTGAATATACCATGGACTGCCAAAAGAACAAACAAATCTGTCCTGAAAGAAGTATAGCCAGAATGCTCCTTAGGAGCAAGGATGGCAAGACTTCGTCTGGCATAATTTGGACATGTTATCAGGAGGGATCAGTCCCTGGAGAAGGACATCTTGCCGGGTAAAGTAGAGGGTCAGTGACAAGAGGAAGACCCTCAATGAGATGGATTGACACAGTGGCTGTAACAATGGGCTCAAGCATAACAACGATTGTGACGACGGCGCAGAACCGGGCAGTGACTTGTTGGATTGCGGGTAGGGTCGCTATGAGTCGGAACTGACTTGATGGCACCTAACAACTACAACAAAATATTTACCACAATAAAATAAAATAAAATAAAAAAGGATGTGCCAACTAAGAAAAAAGTTGATTTATCACACAAAAATAGGGAAAAAAAACTCACAGAATACATTTTGATAGAGTTTATCCAAAGCTGATCCAGTGTTGAGAAAATATTAGCCATCAGACCAAGTATTTTAGTACTCTTGGCAAAATTATGCCTGTTCTGGAGATAAAGGAGCCCTGGTGACAAAATGGTTAAACCCATTGACTGCTAACCAAAAGGTTGGTGGTTCGACACCACCAGCGGCTCACTGGGAGAAAAACGTGGCAGTCTGCTCCCGTAGAGATTTAAAGCATTGGAAACCCTATGGGCCGACTTGACAGCCATGGGTTTGATTTTGGGTTTGGAGATAATATGCTAACATTTTTGAATGGCTAACAAAAATTCTATTATCGTGGTCTCACTTTAAAAATCATCCTCTTAGTGAGGAGAATATTTCAGAGTAGTCCAAGTCTAAAGATATAAAACATTTACTTCTTCTGTTTTTCTTGAGACCATTCTCAACCGAGTAAACTTCTGATACTCATTTGGTTTCCTGTGACCTTTCTACTGTTGCTCAATAAATACTGCTTGAATGAATGATCATGCTGATTTGAGTACTCCAGCTAATGTAAGACTTAGATTATACATTATAAATTAGTAAGTTGACTTTCTTGTTTTATACATTAGACTTGTGAGCTTAGACTTGGTGAGTCTGCACTTGAGAAAGGGGATTTATTGTTTAGATTTCTGATCTTGCTTGCGAAAGGTTCGACTCTAGGCCTGGAGAACTTCATCAAGATATGCCTACTTGTGAGACCCCTAGGAAAATAGTCACCTGATCCACACATGACCATTCATACCCTTTTGCATTGCTATGACCTAGTAAGAAAATATAATTGTAAATTATCTGTCAAGATAAATCTGCTGCTCTTTTCCAAGAGAAGAAGTAAGAACTGGAAGGGGTGGGGCTAGAGATATAATTCCCTAGGGAAGAAAGAAGGGATTACAGGAAGGGGGAAGGTCAATAAACGCTAAAGATTGAGATCACCAAAAGGGTATGAGAAAGAAACTTGGAGTTTATGGTCAGATTCACTGAGAAATACAGAAGAAAAGAGAATGCACTGGACAAAAACTTTTCAAACCTGAATGCTTGGAAATGAGGGTTTGGCAGTTTGCTCAGAGTAAACAGTAGGTGGAGAATTTCTGTTCAAGAATCCAGGGAACTGCTAGGTCAGGACCTCAGGTAACTACACATTAAGTAGTTTGGACTTGATTTCAAGGACTAAACCCAAACCTAGAGAAACAATTACTTTATTCCTTCAGCTCTAAACAAGAATTAATGGAAATTGCTTGGCCTTGGACTGGATGTTAGGAAATAAAGTCATAAAAAAGAAGGTAACAGAAAAAGTAAAGAGGGGCCATACAAGGAAGAGCGAACCTCGAAGTGCCTAGAATACAGTAGTTAATCCTATGTCAAATAATGTGAGACTCTGACTACAATTTACCTTACTATAGCTAGGTAATATGTGTGTACATATGTATATGTTTTTATCACAACATGAGCCAGACTAGTCACTACATCTGACCACAATTCTTACATGGGTGCTGAACAAAGAGTCAAACACTGAATCATGGCATGGTCTATGGGAGTGGTTCTCAATTCTTTTGGTCTCAAGACCCTTTACACTCTTAAAAATTATTATAGGCTCCAAAGAGCTTTTGTTTATGTGGGTTGTATTTATTGACATTTACAGTATTAGAAATTACAACTGAGAAATCTTTTTTAGTATTTATTAATTCATTTAAAGAGAAGAATAATAAATTCATAATAATTCACATAATAAGTAATAAATTAATATAAATAACACATTTTTAATTAAAAATAACATTATTTTGCAAAGCAAAAAATTTAATAAGAAAAGTGGCATTTACATTTTTGCAAACCACCTTGATGTCTGGCTAAATAGAAGACACCTAGATTCACACAGCTACTTCTACAATCAACCAGTTGGGATGTGCTGTTTTGTTTGAAGTATTTGGAGGAAATCCAGCCTCACACACATTAAGTCGTTACAAAAGGGAGGAGCGAGTTAATAGACTCCCCAGGTAATTGTGGGTATTCTTCTTCAGCACTCCTCCAAAACTTGACAAGCGGTAGTTTCTCAAAGGGTAATTCCTTATCAATAAACCTATCAATAAGCTTTTCATACTCTGATTGATTAAAATCTATTGGTCTATCTTGCATTTTGAATGGATTTTTTTGTCTGTTCACCAGTCACTTGGAAAATTTGGGTTCACTCAGTTATTCGTATCTTCGAGATACCTATAAAGCCGCTATGAGTCAGAATCAACTCGACAGCAACAGGTATTGTATAATAACAAATAATCACATTTGTTCACATTACCACCGATCTCATCAGAAAAGGGTTTAAGCACTGAGAAGCTGGAACGCTCACAGAGGCAGATAGAAGTTTTGCAAAATCCTAGTTTTCTCTTGAAAGTTCTAATTTTATCATTGGCAACAAATATTTTTCAGTTGTCTTTCTTAAAGTGGCAGGCTCACTTTAAGAATTTCCAAGAAGCTAATTCCCAAAAACCCAAGTCTTAATATCCATACTTTGTCAGTTGCTCTTTCAAGAAAAAATGATGTTCCACGAAAAAAGTGTCTAATTCAGCTTGCAATTCATCACCTAAGTGCTCTTCCTAGATATAATCACTGAACTTCCACATGTAGCAGAAGTTCTTTATGCAGACTTCCCATTTAGTTTCACGAATATTAAAAGGATGTGTACTTAGAGGTTGAGATAAAATAAAATAAATAATTTTTACTTAAGGACAAGAACATTCTTAAGAGAAGCTGATATTTTTAAACTGTGATTGTGTGGTGGTGAAAAAAATAATGACTACTAGTACAGTTTGCTGCCACACCCTTATTTGAGTTAAAGGCACCTGCAGTTTTACCCATCATTGTTTTTGCACCAGCACTGCAAATGTCAAAAAGTGAGAAAGGCAGATCATATCTTGGTATTATTATCAAAGAGTTTTTATTTCATGAACCCTCACAAAGTGTCTCGGCAACCCAAGGCATCTGCAAACCACACTTAGAGAACAGCTAATCTATGGCATGGAGTCCTCAAGTGGCAAAATGGTGAAGTGCTTGGCTGCTAAACACATGGGGTCACCATGAGTCAGAATCGACTTGATGGCAACTGGTTAGTCTATGGCATGGGCTGTGGAAGAAAATTTCCTGATCATCCAGACGACAGCAGTAGAAGGTTTCACTCAGATGAGAGGTATGAAGACCTTGTCTATGACTAGGATGGGCCATACTTGTCTGTACACTGCCCTGAGGAGAAGGTATATCCATTAGACACAACACAATCAATGTGCTCACCTCCCCACGTTTATCTTGGAGTAATTTCACAGTCAATAAACTTGTTAAGGAACAAATTGCTTGAGTTTTTAGGTGAATAACCCCTTATGGGAACTTGCTATTTTATTGAGAAAGAATGGATTTCCAGATTTGCTAATTCTGCATATAACCGTAAGGACACAAACATACCAACGATCACGAAGATGGCACTGGACCAGGCAATGTTTCGTTCTGTTATACGTAAGATCTCTATGAGTTCTAGCCTACTCGGTGGCACCTAACAACAACACATATAGCTAGAGCTTTTATTCACCCATTAGTTCCTTCATTAGTTCATTCAGCAAATATTCTTCAGCAACCTGTAAGGACAAAACCAATTTAAAAAAAAAAAGTTGCCTTGGAGTCAATTCTGACTCATTGCACCCCCATGTGAGTCAAAGTAGAACTGTGCTCCATAGTGTTTTCAGTGGCTGGTTTTTTTTAGAAGTACATCACCAGGGCTTTCTTCCAAAAGGCCTCTGGATGGGCTCAAAACATGTTAACTGTTTGAGCCACCCAGGAACTCCTGTAAGGATGGAGCACTTGAATGCCTGCATAATCAATGCACGTTTGTCGCTAGACTAGTTCAAAGACGGCTATGCTTCATTGACACTCCCGGGCAATCAGCAGGTGACAGAACTCAGTGGTCAGAATCCAGTGTCTGCATGCAAACACCAGCTGAATTAGATTACCTAGTATGTCTGTTCCATTGAAATGCCAAGTTTACTAATGACAAGTTGGATACCTTGGTCTGACAATCCTCATCCTTCACCATCACTGTGGCAATGTACCTCTTTATCACATTAGCAATGAATTAGCAGAAAATTTAAAAAACAGGTTATTGTGCCCTCATTGAAATGCTGACCCTACATTTGATTGAGAAACTTCATTCCCTTTGGATGGTTATTTCCTCCAGGGTCTGAATGACCTCATGAGTTTTGATCTTTCTAGGCCTATCTTCAGCCACTCTTTCACTCCTGAGTGGACATTTGCTGTTTTTGCCACTCAAACTCATTTTTCATGTATTAGCCCCAGTTTTCCTTTACTGCAACACCCCTTCCCCACTCTTAGCCCCGTAGTTTTAAAAGAGACTGACTCCCCCCGCTTCCAAAAGTAATTGTGCCACTTAAACCAAATTATCGGCATATTCTATCCATTGGCCACAACAACTGAATTAAGGATGGGCATGTAACCTAATCTAGGCCAACGAGCCTTCAAGCCAGAAATTTCTTTTGAAGTATTTGGGAAAGGAAGCTCTCCTTTTTCTACGAATTTGGCTCCTTATTGGCAGGAGGTAACATCCTGCCAATAAGAAGAGGAATCTGATTGTTAAAGGAGCCCACAGAAATGGAGGCAGAGTCGGAAAAGAAGGGAGACTGAAGCCTGAGCCGAGCCCCTGACTTGAACCGTGATGAAAACCAGCTTGATCCTTGGACTTTCCAGTTATGTGAATCAATAAACTCCATTATTTGCTTGAGCCATTTTGAGTTGGAGTTTCTATCATTGTCAAACAAAGAGACTCCTAACTGATAAATGTCCCTACCACTAGACACCCGGTCCAAAACTACACAGAGAACCAAATTTCCAAATACACCACACTTACAAACCTTCATGACTTTGTTAATTTCTCCATCCTCTCTATGTCACCATAGCACTCTATAAATGGCTCAAATTAAAACACTTAACATTTTGCATTGATGCAATTTGTATGCCTGTCCTGGAAGATTTTGAACTGTTTGAGAGCAGGAACCGTGTATTAATCATCTTTACATCACTAGCACCTATCACAACGCTTAGCACTTACAACATGTCCAATTAAGCTGTAGTTAAATCTCCAGTGTTGGGGAGAAATAGAGCAATGGTCTTCCATCTCTGAAATAACTAAGATGAGATCCAGCTTCACAGTCATTTACACGACCTGAATAATGGAGTTCCCCAGCCCTTGGTGCCTTGACCCATCTTAGGTCCATTTGCCCTCCAATCCATTTCTGGACCTTTCCTTTGCTCTGCTCTGTATCACAGTGGGGATGACCTCTTGTATTTCCATCTTGTTCGGCTTCTGGCTAGGTTCCACCAACGGATAGCAGTGGGAGTTTCGAGGATGACATGAAGGAGCAACAGAGTATTTCTCCTTCTCTCTCTGCCTCAGGCAGGGTCTCAGGTAGTGGCTTTGTCTCTAAGAAAACCAGCTTCTGCTGGGCAGGCCTATTTTAGTTTCAACATCAGCGGGGTGACCATGGCCTCTGAGCTCCAGTAACATTGCCTCCTTTTGTCCCTCAGCCTAAGGGTGATGGTAGCTTCCCACTCTTGCGATCTCTTGGTTGCCTCACCATCTTGTTTTGGATTTTCAGCATCTTTCATCACCCATGTAATCAATTCCCAGCATTTAATCCCCTCAATTTGAAATACTAGGGAGCTTTGGTGGTGCAGTGGTTCAGTGCTCGGCTACTAACCGAAAGGTCGGCAGTTGGAACCCACCAGCCGCTCTGTGGGAGAAAGATGTGGCAGTCTACTTCTATAAAGGTTTACAGCCTTGGAAACCCTATGAGGCAGTTCTACTCTGTCCTACAGGATTGACTTGATGGCAATGGGTTTGGTTTTTTGGCTTATTTGAAATACTCAGAGTGGTTTTTGTTCTCCTGGTAGAATCTGATTAACACTGTGCTGTATTTTTTTAAATGCCAATATTATTTCATTAAGTGATATAACATCTTGTGTTTGCATCTGGGGCCCTCAGAGAGGTTCCATATACCTCCAACTCCTTCCAATACCAGCCAACCATAGACGCTTAGGCTTACCTCCATACAGGTTGTTGGTTCCAGGAGTCCCTGTTAAGAAAAAATCCTTTGTGTAAGATTTTATTCTAGGTCATACTTTCCATAAAAAACTTAGTAATGCTGAGTCGTGGTTCAGCTGATATCACTGAGACACAAACCCACCAAGAGTTTCTGCAACTCTCGCTCTATGAGCACAGCTAAGATAAACTAACTGCTCTCTCCACCCAGAGGAACTCATATAGAAAACAAACTCATTTGAAACAAGGAAGTTTAACGCACCCACTTTCTTTCAGACTGAAGGAGACCTGACAACTAAATGAACGAGTTATTCTTTACTGGATTAGGTGGTAATGATAAAGCAATGTTAATCTCATGGTTGTTTTAGTGGTATGGTTTAAGAGAATGCCCTAGCTGGTAGGAAATAGACACTAAAGTTTGTGGGATGATGGGGCATCGGGTTCACAACTTACTCTCAAACAATTCAGAAAAAAAAAGTTCTTTACACTGTTGTTGAAATTTTGTTGTGAGATTGGGATGTTTTCCAAAAGAGTAAAAAAATATAATCTCGTTCTGTGTGTTGAACATACAAGGACTTGATATTGTTCAGAGTGTGTCTTGTTTTCCTCACCGCGTTTGAATCCATTTTAAATTAAAATACAAGAAGCTTAATAAGCATTAATCAAATATATGATGTGGGAAACAAAACAGAACTATACTAATATTTACAACTCTTTATTGTTTTTTAAAAGAGAGGCGATAAAACAATATTAACACACTCGTAAAGCTTTTGCCTCTACGAGATAGAAGTTAGCAGACAACCTTCAAGGAAATCAGGACTGTTTAGAGTTTTTTAGTCTACTAACGTGCAATCTGTAGCATAGAAAAGATCCAATACTGTAGCAAAAACCACAGATTACAAAATTACATACACGATAATTAAAATCCCCACCCTACACACTCCTCCAGATATAGCAACTTACATTCTGAGAAAACAAGGTTCTTTCCCTCACTAGGACACTTCACAATGAGTCTTCCCGAACTAAAGAAAAGTCTTTTCATTCAACACTGGTATTTTTAAAACCATTAGAGCTTCTGCTTATACAAATTAGCTTTAATAAGGTATACCTTTAAAAAGAAACAATTTTCAGAAGATGATAACTTATAGTTTACTTTTTATATTATTTATAGTGCATTTGATCTCAAGCAGAGAGAAAGATATCAAATAAAATTAAACAAAAATATCCAACTCTTTAAATATTTACTAAGTGTCAATCTCCTGCAAGGCCTCATGCTAAACATTGTAACGGTCAAACAAAAAATGACCAAGATATCCACTTTACTCTCTAGGAGCCAGAAACCCTGCTGGCATATTGGTTAAGAGCTATGGCTGCTAACCAAAAGGTCAGCAGCTAGAACCCATCAGGTGCTCCTTGGGAACTCTATGGAGCAGTTCTACCCTGTCCTATAGGGTTGCTAGGAGTTGGAACTGACTCGATGGCAATGGGTTTAGTAGTTTGTTTTTTCCTTCAGGAGTTTACATTATGCACCAGTATTTATCATTATTACACAATTTAATGATACTCAGTTATTCTATCAAGTAAAATATTGCAGAATAATTTCAATTATTAAAATCTACATCCAGAGGAAAAGAAGTGTTTGAAACAAATCATCAAAATCAAGGAAACTCAGATAAACTTCTCTCAGAAGATGATAGTGGCATGTAGCAATTATTCAAGTCTTAAATGAGGTTAAAAGGAGATCAAATTGATATTCACTGTCACTCCATGTCTTCACCAAAAAGAAACAAAATATATAAGAGATAGTAAGTTTGAACGAATATCCAGAGTCACCTTACAAAATTATTAAAAGGCAATACATAGACTGAGGGAACATGTAAAAGAGGAGATGAGTTTTGACACAGTGATGGGCTGAAAGCTTTATAGACTGATTGTATACACCCACTCCTCACTTATCAACCTGGTTAGGTTCCAAAGACTGGGTGATTATGTGAAAATTGGCATTATGCAAAAATGGAGGATGACCACATCAGATCACAAAATGAAGGATGACTACATCATTACATATTGGCCAAATTACATCATTACATAACTGTCAAACCACTGAGAATTATGGTGAAGACAAGTTGACATATAACCTTAACCATCACAGCCAGCGTTACACTCACCTCACACCTTAGTGTCCGTTACTGCCAGAGGTACACTGTTAATGTGCAAAATAGTCAGATAGTAGATTTTTTAATATTGTCATAAATGTGAAATGTTGAATAATGAGATAGTCGGTAAGTGAGAAGTAGGTGTAATTATATGAAGCTCAAAAATTTTTTTCCTCCAACTGGCATAACAATGACCCGTACCAGATTTCTCCAGCCAAAGGTAGGAAACCCACTCACCACGCCCTGGGCGGCTCTCCCTGTGCTGGTACTGTGTAATCTGTTAGCTTCCAAGCCATGTTAATTCCATAAGTTCACAAGTATTACATTTCGTCAATTATTAGCCAGTTCATCATTAACATTATGGAATGAATACGGTATATGGCATAAGTCATTAAAGTGTAAATAGCCATTTATATCCGGAAGAATACCTCACTATACACTGTATGGGTTATCTTTGAACTGTGGAGTAGACCATTAAGTAGTTGTAGCTCACCCCCTATAGCCATCATATTCTTGTCTTTGTTAAAGGTATCATGCAATTCAAATTAGCCATATAATAATCATAACAAAAATTCATTTCAAAAGGAAATATTATCTACTTTTTATGAATTGGAATAGTATTAAAACATTAAGCAGAGTCATTATTTTAGAAAAAGGTATCACAATCTCAAAATTCTGGAAATAAAATTAAGTTTTTAACCAAACATTACTGACAGATATGACTGATTCAGTCTCCCTGGCAAGGTAAATGTTTTAATGCATGCAGGTAGAAGTGGAGGTACTTCATAGGTTTTGATACAAATCACATAATTTTTACTGCTTGAATACCCATAAGAGCAAAGTTTGATTCAAGAGATCTGGTTTTCCTCATGGTACTAAAACAGACAGCAAAATTAGAACTCCCATCAATCAGAACTCTAGGGAAAAACTGTTAGTAGGGGTATTTTGTTTTGTTTTATGTTAACTTTCTACAGTCGCATTTGGGGTAGTCCACTGGTGACAACTTTCAACGGAAGGAGACTCTCACTTTGCGGCCCTTCAGAAGCTGTGGTGGACGGTGATTGCTCAACAAAAATGCTGCTGCCTCACCCTCAGCTGTACGCAGAAGACTGCAGAATTTGGCCAGCTGTTAAAGAAAAGAGAAGAGTTAGTTTAAGCATTGAAAAGTCACAGCAATGACAGTGAACTACGCTGCATAGAAAGCTTAGAAACATATAACCTTTACTCTACCAAGACCTACAAATATTGCAAGGAAATTTTTCTACATTATGGGTCATAATAAAGCAACTCTTTCGCCAGTGAGCTCAAAAATTAAGTACGTAAGCATTCTTTACTTGAAGATCAAAGCAAAAAGAAGAAGCAACATTTGGAATGTGGTTTAAAGGGTATATATCTAGAAATCAGGGAATGTCACCTAAAAAGGCAGAGTGGTGCAATGGCACTGCACTGGCTTTCAGAACTAGGTTCATCCTGGTTCTGCCACTAAGCAGCTGTGTGACAATATGCAAATCATGTATTGTCTCTGGTCCTCAGTTTCCTCATCTATAAGGAGAAGTATTGGATTAGAGTTCCTCAGTAAGTGTCTTCCAGCAACACTTACAAGCACTCCAATATATCATGGTCCCGATATGTCATGTGCACTATGTATCATGGCCTTAATTTTCGTGGGAGACATGTGGTGATTCTCCTATATCCTGGATCTTGATCCTTTAAATCTAATTTCCTTTAACTAAAAAACTTTGCTCTACTACACTTATGTCTTGTAAATAACTAGCTATGGAAAAAACCTAGGACCTTTCCACTGCTGATACTTTTTAAATATAATTTAAGTGCTATCAGGCATACTTCTCACTAAAAAGAGTTTAATTTTTTTATTGCGAAAGAAAAATGCTTATTTACCTTACAAACTTCATACACTATATAGAGTACTAAGAAGGAAATAAAAATTATTAGTAAACCACTCAGATGGAACTACTGTTAACATTATGGAGTATATTCTTCCAGATGTTTTTCTATGCATAAATGCACCCATACATTTTGAATTTTTGTTATAAAAATGGGCTCTACTATACACGCTGTTTTGAAACCTGATTTTTTCACTTAATCTATATCCTAGACGTCTTAGCATATCAGTAAGTGTAAATCTACCTCATTATTTTTAATTGTTATAAAGTTTTCTATTGTAAGTGTGTTTTATAAATTATTTAACAATTTCTTGGGGGTTTAATTTTTTTTATTAAGACTGAAACCCTGTGGGGCAGTTCTACTCTGTCCTATAGGGTCGCTATGAGTTGGAATTGCCTTGATGGCAACGGGTTTCATTTTTTTTTTTTTTTTTTTGGTGGGAAGGTTGCACAGATCTCCAATAGTAAAATCAAGATTGGGTAAATTACCTGAATAATTCTGTCTTTTCAAAAATACACTGCCAATTAATACAAGTAAGGTTTTGGTGTTTGTTTTGTTTTCTTTTAGTGAGGACAAATTTTTCAGTTACTGGGAATGAACGCCTCAGTTCTCTAAGCTTTAATAGTCACCTAATCTGAGAGTCAAACAAGTTTAGAACTCACCAGTTAGGTTTCCATCATCATCATTTACCTGAAGTCTAAAATATTTCTTGTACAGAACTAACCAGGATGGGAGGCAGAGGGGAAAAAGGTCCTTCCTTCACAATAAACAGACAACAGTTTCTAGCCATGCTCTGTGGAGATAGGAACAGCCATCCTATACAAGCAGCTATATAAGCACAGGTGTCTTTTAAGAGTACAGATATGGAAGGATGAGAAAAATATTTACAACTTGCTATTACTCATGCTTCCAGGAATTTCTAAAATTAGACTAGATCATTACAGTTAAAACAAAGTGAGATTTTCTGGTAAAGTCAAGTAGCAGAGGCCAATAAAATCTAATCTCAAAAAAAATAAAATAAAAATAAAACCCAAACTGTCAAGATCACGATAAACAAGGAAAGATCATGAAACTGTCACAGACCAAAGGAGAGTTAGAGAGATGTGGCAACTAAACGCATTGTGGTATCCTGGGTTGGAATCCTGGTGGTGTAGTGGTTAAAAGGTCAGCAGTTAGAATCCACCAGCTGCTCCTTAGAAACCCTATGAGGCAGTTCTATTCAGTCTTACAGGGTCACTGTGAGTCAGAATAGACTCAACGGCAACAGGTTTCATTTGGTTTTGGTTTATCCTGGATTGAATCCTGGGACAGAAAAAGGACATTAACAAAAAAACAACTAGTGAACTCCAAATGAAGTCTGGAGTTGAGTTAATAGTGATGTACCAGTGCTGGCATGTTAGTTTTGACAAATGCACCTTGGTAATGTAATATGTTAACATTAGCAGAAACTGAAACTGGATGAGGGATGTATAGGGAACTCTCTGCACACTTGCAACTTTTCTGTAAATCTAAAATTATTTCAAAATAAAGTTTAGTTAATTTTTTTTTTTTTAATAAATCAAACAAAAAAGTCTAATCTCTGGGAACATGGAGAAGATGCCCACTCTCCTGCAGATCGTGGAAATTCGGGTCTGTCTGGAGGTGGCACCCTTGTCCTGAATTAGGGAGCTGGCCCACGGGTCTCACCCGCTATGACTTGCCTCGCCAGTGGTACTGCTGGTTCCTCCGATCATCTTTATTTCCTCCATTCTTTTGGCTGCTCTGGAAGTTGATCATAGCTTCCCGCTTCTTCAACACCTTAACCTTATCTATCTCCAACTGAATCTTATGCTAGATCTTTCTCTGAGCAGCGTGCTCATTTTGATAGGTATTCTTAAACCTGCCCTAAAATCTCACCAAACCCCTTCCCTTTTTGGTTCTGGGTTTCCTAGTCACATAGAGCAGCCAGTTGGACCCCACATTTCCCAGCCCCCACTCAAATTTGCTCCTCTTTGCTCCAGAGTTCTCACCACTGCACTAGCCTCTAAATGTGCCTACCAGTCTCATCTCCTAACCCAGCTCTGGGCTTCATCCAAGGCAGAAAACCTGCCCCTCGGTCACTAAGCCTCATTCAGCATCTAGGTAATCCCCGGCAAGAGTTTCCCCAGTTAAGCCTTGAGTCTGCGGTAGGTATAACCTGTTTTTTGCTTTTCTTGGCTGAAATATATAAAATTTTAATGTCTTTGTGTAGTAACCCCAGTAAGCTGAAATATTCTTTTCTAATATTTCTGTAATCAGCTTTATGTCCCTCACCTGCTCAAAAGTCTTTAATAGCACTCTACTGCTTGCTAAAGTTGAGTATACTAAAAAAGTTCTCTCTTACTGAACACTACATATGGGCCAGGCACTGTGCTAAATGCTTTATATTACATTATCTCATTTAGTCCCCAAAACAACACTATCAATAAACTACTATTATCCCGATTTTCAGGTCCCTATATGAGTCGGAATCGACTCAGTGGCAATGGGCTTGGTTTTTTGGTTTTGGGTGGTGCAAACCGTTTGTGCTAAACTAATAAACTAAAGGTTGGCAGTTTGAATCCACCGGCAGCACTGCAAGACAAAGGCCTGGCAATCTGCTTCCGTAAAGATTACAGCCAAAAACAAATCTGTGGAGCAGTTCTATTCTGTAACACATGGGACCACCAGGAGTCAGAATCAACTGGATGACAAAGGGTTATGGAACACAGGTAGTCCTTGACTTGCAACAGTGTTATGTTCTGACAACTCAGTTGTAAATCAGTTCTGACATATGTCGGACACTTCATTTTTTTTTTTTTTTTTTTTTACTTTTCATTATTATGAGTACCTTTATAAATCCGACAGTGTTTAATTGAATATCTATGAGTAAACATCTGAGAATCATAACATCAGCAAATTACATGCTTGCTGCAACATATTACTAATGATAAGATACACCAAAAAAAATGACAGACAGAAGTGCAGTTCATCATAACTCGAATACATCATAAGTCAGGGACTACCTGTATTATGCTATCTTACCCCCATTTTACAGATGAGGAAACTGCAAGATAGCTAGGAAGTTTCAATACGTAAGCCATCTGGCAAAAAATTCATATATTAACCACAACACTACATAGCACCTCTAACTTTTTACTTTTTTGCATTTTCCCTAATCAGAGAAAATAACAGAATCCAGAATCTCCACAACTAAACATTCATAATGTCTAAAAAACCAAAACCAAACCCACTGCCATCGAGTCAATTCTGACCCATGGTGACCCCATGTGTTACAGAGTAGAACTGCTCCATAGGGTTTTCCTGGCTGTAATCTTTATGGAAGCAGATTGCCAGACCTTTCTTCTGCAGCACCCTTGGGTGGATTGGAATCACCAATCGTTAGGTTAGTAGTTAAGCACAAACCATTTGCACCACCTAGGGACCTCTAATAATGTCTAGGATATAATAAAAAATTACCTAGTATACAAAGAATCAAGAAAATGGACCACATTCTCAAAGAAAAGAAAATCAACAGAGTTTGACCCAAGATAAACCAAATTTTGGAACAAACACAGATTTTAAAGTAGCTATTATAACTACCTGATGGTTTTCTGAAGTTAAACACAGTATTTTCTGAATGCATGAGAGATCTCCGCAGAGTAATGGGAGGTCTCATCAGAGAAACAGAAACAATAACAAAGAACCAACTGGAAATTCTAGAACTAAAAAAGTACACTATCTAAAATAAAAAAATTCACTGGATAGGGACAATGCTAGGAGCCCTAATACCTGGCATAAACAGAATACAAAACAATACTAACAATGCACAAACACCAGAAGAGAGACTAGATAACTGGGAGCTCCTAAAAATCAAACACTTACGCTCATCAAAAGACTTCACCAAAAGAATAAAAAGACAACCTACAGACTGGGAAAAAAATTTTGGCTACGACATATCTAATCAGGGTCTAATCTCTAAAATCTACAGGATACTGCAAAACTTCAACCACACAAAGACAAATAACCCAATTAAAAAATGGGTAAAGTATATGAACAGGTACTTCACCAAAGAAGACACTCAGGCGGCTAACAGATACATGAGGAAATGCTCACAATCATTAGCCACTGGAGAAACGCAAATCAAAACTGCAATGAGATACCATCTCACCCCAACAAGGCTAGCATTAATCCAAAAATACACAAAATAATAAATTTGAAGAGGTTATGGAGAGACTGGAACACTTATACACTGCTAGTGAGAATGTAAAATGGTACAACTACTCTGGAAATTGATTTCGTTCTTCCCTAAAAAGCTAGAACTAGAAGTACCCTATGATCCAGCAATCCCACTCCTTGGAATATATCCTGGAGAAATGAGAGGTGTCACACAAATAGAAATATGCACACCCATGTTCATTTCAGCACTGTTCACAACAGCAAAAAGATAGAAACAACCTAGGTGCCCAGCAATGGACAAATGGATAAACAAATTATGGTATATTCTTACAATGGAATACTACGCAATGATGAATCCGCGAAACAGCTCATAACATGGATGAATCTGGAAGGCATTATGCTGACTGAAATTAGTCAGTCACAAAAGAACAAATATTGTATGAGATCACTATTACAAGAATTCAAAAAAAGGTTTAAACACAGCAGAAAACATTCTTTGACAGTTACGAGGGTGGGGAGAGAAGGTGAGGAGTATTCACTAACTAGATAGTAGACAAGAATTATCTTAGGTGAAGGGAAGGAAAATACACAATACAGGGGAAGACAGCACAACTGGACTATACCAAAAGCTAAGAAGTTTCCTGAACACAACCAAACACTTAAAAGGACAGAGTAGTAGGGGCTGGGGTCTGGTTTCTGGGGACATCTAGGTCAATTGGCATAACAAAGTTTATTAAGAAAATGTTCTGCATCCCACCTTGGTGAGTGGTGTCGGGGGTCTTAAAAGCTAGCGAGCGGCCGTCTAAGATTTGTCAATTGGTCCTAACCCACCTGGAGCAAAGGAAAATGAAGAACACCAAAGACACAAGGAAAATATTAGCCCAAGAGACAGAAACACCCACATAAACCAGAGACTTCATCAGCCTGAGACCAAAAGAACTAGATGGTGCCCGGCTACCACCAATGACCGCCCTGACAGGGAACACAAAAGAGAGTCCCTCACAGAGCAGGAGAAATGTGGGGTGCAGAACTCAAATTCCAGTAAAAAGACCAGACTTAATGGTCTATCTGAGACTGGATGAACCCCAGAAGACATGGCCCTCAGACTCTCTGTTAACCCAGAACTAAAACCATTCCCGAGGCCAACTCTTCAGACAAAGATTAGACTAGACTGTAAGACATAAAATGATACTCATGAAGAGAGTACCTCTTAGTTTACTAAACAGACAGCTCCTGTCCAGAGGCAAAATGAGAAGGCAGCAAGGGACAGGAGCTGGCTGAATGGACACGGGAAATCTGGGGTGGAAAGGAGTGTACTGTCACACTATACAGAGAGCAACTAGGGTTACAGAACAATGTGTGTATAAATTTTTGTATGAGAAACGAACTTGAGCTGTAAAGTTTCACTTAAAGCACAATAAAAAATTTGCTAGACGGATTTAACAACCAAATTAACATGACAGAGGAAAGAGCAAATGAACAGGAATACAGATCAATAGGAATTATGCAAGGTGAAGAGCAGAAACGAAAAAAGAAATTTTATAAAGAGCATCACAGACCTGTTCAAAAATATTAAAAGTCAATCATATGTGAAACTGGAATTATCTGAAGGAAAGCAGAGAGAGAGTGGTGCACGCCATACACAAAAATTAACTCAAAGGTAATCAAAGACAAATGTTGGAGTTAAAATTACTGCTTAAAGTAGGAAAACTTTTGTGGTATATAGTTAGGCAAAGATTACTTAAACAGCATGACAAAAGTACAAATTATGAAAGATAAATAGATTAAAAGGACTTCATCAAGACTGAGAACTTTTTCTATTCAAAAGACATAGTTAAAAAAACTAAAAGGCAAACCACAGACTGGGAGAAATTTTTTTCAAAATATGTATCTGACAAAAGGTTTTTATCTAGAATATACACAGAACTCTTGCAACACAATAATGAAAAAACAACTCAATTAAAAAATGGGCAAAGGACTTGAACGGACACTTCATAAAAGAAGCCAATAAGCATATAAAAAGATGCTCAACATCACTAGACATCAGAGAAATGGACATCTTCATCCTTTCAGTAGCAATCACCTTCCTCAGTTATATGATAGTCCATTGTCAAAAGCTAGACCCGGCACAGTGGAGCTCCAACCTCAGTCAGAGATATTTTAAATGGCAAGCAAACTAACACCCTATTAACAACTGCACGCAAATTAAGCCATGCGATTTAAAACCTATTTGCAGCAGAATCCCCTATCATCACCCATATGTTCAAAACCTTGGACTGCTGGGAGCTTTTCGATGTCACCACCCTTAATTGAGGCTTTAATTATGTCAGTCAGGTTCCAGTGACTTTGTTCAATTATGGCAGTATCATGAATGCCATCATCACTTTTGCTAGCTATGTACCTGGAAAAGATATATGCAATTCAAGCTCCAGGATCCAATATCGCCTTCAAATTCTACAAGTGATGCCGCCCTGTTAAAATATCATAGAACCACAAAAATATGACCCACATCAACTTGACTGAATACTGATAAAATTGTAAGTTCTCCCCCCACCCCCAATGATTATGATTTTACTCTGTACCACGTTAAGCCCTTATTGCGCCAAAGCCAATGCCTCTGCAATGCCTCCAAGATTCAGATTCCCTCTAATACCACCTACCGCTCCTACCTAGGTGGCACAAAAAGTTTAGTGCTCAGCCACTAACCTAAAGGTTAGGAGTTCTTACCCACCCAGAGGTGCCCAGAAGAAAGGCTTGCTGATCCAGTTCCAAAAGATCACAGCCATTGAAAACCCTTTGGAAAATAATTCTGCTCTGAAACATGTAAGGTTACCATGAGTCAGAATGGACCGGATGGAAACTGGTTTTGTTTTCTTTCCTCTTGCCTAAAGGGTGACCTTACCAAGGTATTCACGCTATGCGCTCCCCTAGATACAAGAGGAGAATTCTGCTGGCCTCCCAGTGTTCAAACCACTCATTTCCCTTCATATTTTTTTCCCTCCATCTTCATCATTATTCAGCAGCCACATCCCACCTTCAGTCTCTACTATCCTTTCAGTGACTACCCCTTTCACCCTCCAAAAGACCACACAGCAAATGAAATTCAAACTCATCACCACAGCCCTTTGAATAAGTACAAAGGCATCCAACATACATATATATTCTCTTAACTGAACCAACTGAAGTAGCTTCTCACGCACTGCCTCTGTAACTGTTGAATTTGCCATTAGTCTGCTTCCAAATATCCCACATCAAACATTTATCCAGCTGGTATGTGGCCTGGAGGTGGAAAATATTGGAAAATTAAAACCTCCTCCAAACTGCAACTTCCCTTGTATCTGGGGCACCCCCTTATGGCAAATGGTAATTGTTCTTACGTTTCCTCAATACAAAGCACATATGAACTACTTAAAGGATGATTCTAAACCCTCACTATATGCCCAACAAAATCAACTGTCTTCCTCCAGTCCCACTCTTTAGTAATTTCCAATTACCTTAGGCAAGGTACCATTTTTCAGTCTAAAGATAACACCAACAGATTATATTGTGGTCCAACAAACAAGAGTGCTACTCCCCTCTGCTTTGCTCTTCTACTGCCCTCAAGCCACAAACCACATCGATTCATTCTGGCCTCTCTTGGCCTTCCCATTTATATAAAGTTTAGTTGTTTTTCCTCTACCCCAGCCAAATGTCATTAACATGCCCCTGTCATGTCTATAATATTGGGACTGGCCACCACTATGGGACTTGCCAGAATAGCAGCAGGGACCGTCACTCTGACTCAACAATCAAAAATCATTGACACTAACCTATGAATGTCCAGATTTCTAGTATCTCACATTTCTAAAGTACAACAAATATTAGGCTTGCTTAATCAAAGCCATAACCCTGGCAAAAATGGTTTTTGATAATAGATTGACTCTTAATTATTTATTAGGTAATCAAGGAGGCATTATTAATACTTCTTTTTGTTTGTGCAACAACGTTGGTCAAGTGGTCACTCTAACAAACAGCTTGGACCACAAAATCATCACAAAAAACAGAAGCCACATCTTTACCACACTCCACAATTCAACCAAAATATTGCTGGAATATACTGCCACAACTAATTTATCCTCTTGGTTAACACCAAACTAATGGGGAACCTGGCTGTGAGTCAGCCCCCAGGGACTTCTCATGCTTTTACTCGGGTTCTTTCTTTTTACTGTCATAATCTAATGTTTTCTATGCTGTTTAGGGCAACTATGCCCTACTCCGCTACTATTCAGGCCACTCAGACACGCCAAATAATTGAGCTCAAAGCTGATGTCAAGAAATCAAGGAGTCAACTGTAATTTAGTTTTTATTTGTTTTTAATGCTGGCTTGACCCAACTTTGACGCCCTGGCTAGAGGCCAATCAGTTCTTCTATAACGGCTGACTAAGTGTACACACCTCAACCACTTCCCTTATCAGGGTCTCACATTCTGGGACCACTATGCAGCCACCCTAATCGCCCTCGGCCCGATATCGAATAACTTGGAATAGCTTTTATGGCCCAGAGCCCACAAAATTATTCAAATTAGCCAAGTCACTGGGAGCCTGCCTAACCTAGCTAACCCCACTTTGCTTGCCATACTTAAGCCACCTCCTACGTCTCCAGTTTATTGAACCTGTTTGGCTCTGCCTGGCAGCCGTCTCTCATTTGGAGCTGTAAGTAACAAAGATTTCTGCTTTTTATCTATCCAAGTGTCTTTGTGTTGTGTCCCATCGCTCAAAGAACCTATAATCATACCTAATAACATATGATTATAAATCAAGGTGTCAGGGCCTAAACCACAGGTGCTCATTAAATTTTACTCCCTTTCTCTCTATAGTTTTCTGTTTGTTCGAGTACACAAACACACCCTGGGTAGATAGTGAAGTAAAGGGTCATAATGGTTACGGTTCAAAGTAATTGTGTATCTAAAACTTCAAGTGAATTACTATGCCGTATGAATGTTGAAACATTCATGTGCTGAATCATCATGTAATGAAAAAGGGGTTGTCTTTTTTCAAATACGTGGGTCAATATAATAATTAAAGTGGTTTCTGACAAAGAATTTAATATTAAGAGACAAATTACCTCATCAAGAATAGCCTGCTAAGGTTGCTCCGTGAGCTTCTGGTGAATCCTAAAACCGTAAGTCTGGGTGAATTAAACTCATGGCTCAATCCTGACTTGAGCCAGACCAGTCCAGATCAACTAAGCAGATCTTCCAGAAAATAGAATCAAAAGGAGGCCAGTGGGCATTTATTGATAGTAGAAGGGTCCGCTGGTAAATGTTAAGAAAGAGTAGAAGCTTTGGAGTTAGACTTAAGTTTAAGCCCTAGATTTATGGGCTCTAAACAGCTGCTTACAAGCTCTATAACTCTGAGGAGGTGTCTTCACCTCTGTAGGCCTCAATTTCTTTGTATGTAAAACGCAGACGTTAATGCTAAAATAAAAAAAAAAAAAAAGCTTCCATAGAAATGCTCTTGTGAGAATAAATAAAATAATGCATATAAAGTTTTTAGCATGATATTGGATACATACTGGCCCCTTAATAAATGTTACCTTAAAAAGTAAAGTTCTCTTTTAAAAGATCTCTCCTTCTGCCCACAAAACCCATAAAATGGGAGCTTGGGTCTCTTCCCACTCTGCAAATTCTCATGAGCCATAGTTCAGTCTGCATGTGAAGCAGCAGGCTATCCTAACCCACAAAGAAGTAAACAACATGTCCCTAGTCAGCCCTGCTAAAAATTGCTTCTGATCCTCCTCTTCCCTCAGGGAGCCAGGCAGCTCATAATTTTACAGTGCAAATGCAGATATGCCTATTCCGGCATGAAAAAGCATTACTATAGAAGCTTATTTTTCTGGTTGCATTTCCTTTGAGTACATTTAGACTTAAGAAAATTGTGGGCATAGAAGGGGATTAATGGATCATCCATCTCATAGCTCACCCAGTGTCACATTTGCTGGAGGTATAGTGAAGAAAGGATATGAGCTTGGAGGCTGAAGTCTTGGATTGGCTTCTTGGTTTTTTGATAGTTGTGGTGAACTCCCTCAACATCTCTCAACTACAAAATGATAATTCTTACTTTAAAGAGTCCTTTTGTGATGGTAAAATAATATGAAAGTGTTCTATAGATTGTACTGTTGTTAAGTGCTGTCAAGTTGATTTTCAACTCATAGTGACCCCGTATGACAGACTAAAATTGCCCCATGACTTTTCTAGGCTGTAATCTTTACACGAGCATATTGCCAGGTCTTTCTCAGAGCAACTGGGTGGTTCAACCTGCCAACCTGTCAGTCAGTCAGCAGGCAAACACTTAACCGTTGCACCGATAGACCTATTCAACACGTAAAGTAACATTAGGCCTTAATTTCAATGTTAATTAATTTTAATACGAATTCCATTATTGCTCCAAAATGAACAACTTTGTTCTCATCCTCAGTGTGTTCATGAAATGCACCATTCTGTATCATATGTATTACAAACCAGCATTAATTTCTTTCTTTCATTTTTTTTTCATTTTAGAGAAAATTGTAGTTCTTTAATTCTCTTAAGATAGAAAAGTTAACATTTTCCAGTACATTTATTTAATTTAATTTTTTTCTTTTTTAATTTAATTTTCTTAGTAACATCATGATACTAGTACAGATCAGTCTATAAACAGCAAATTTTTCTCCTTATTAATTAAGTGTTGCTAATATTGCTTAAAAGCCCTGGTGGCGTAGTGGTTAAGAGGTTGGCCGGTAAGCAAAATGTTGGCAATTTGAATCCACCAGCTGCTCCTTGGAAGCCCTACGGGCCAGTTTTACTCTGTCCTATAGGGTCGCTTTGAGTTGGAATTGACTCAATTGCAATGGGTTTGTTTTTATTGGTAATATTGCTTAAAAGTATCCAGCAAGGGAAGAATTGGAAATATCAAGTGCACAAAGTCATTTGTAATTTAGAAAATGCAAAGAATGGTGTGTGGTAGCTTTCAGCTCTATTTTCTAATAACTTGAGAGACAGGGCTTGGTTTTATAAAGACTAAGACTTTGATACTTCTCTTTTAAACAATTGGACTGACATGACCCTCCTGAACTTTTTTTAGAACATCTCTTTTTACACATACATATTTCCTTATAGGCAGAGATGGTGACATAGTAACATATTAAAGGACAGGGAAGCTTCTAGAAAAACCCCAAGTGGTGGTTTATAGTGTCTGCTATATACACGGTCCCAGTCAGTAATTCAAGTTGTTATCTTTGTTTCAGAAAAAGAAAACTAAGTAGAAGATCATGGCAAGTGCTGACTGGGGATATGATGGCAAAAACGGTAAGAGCTCTGCTCATATAGATGGGAGATAATAGCTTATTCTCTTTTCAGTAGCAGAGGTATTAAGCATTTAAAATAACTGTATAACCATAGGTTAATAGTTTGAATTGTCTCTTTGAATAATTGTAATATCTTTGCGTGTATTCTTAGGAGTTGTTCTTTGGCATGGTTGTCTACAAAATGTATTTTCCAAAAGCAAAAATCCTTCATGTGGGATAGATAGGTAGATTTTACTACTAGAAATCTATTGCTAATAGTAAAATATTTATAGTCTTATCCTATAGACTATGAGTATGGGCCTATACTACTAGTGTTGACAAATATACTGTTTTATAGTATAGAAAAGGGGCATCTTCAACACTGAATGTCCATTAAACTAAATAGAACGTCGTTTAAGATACCTCAATAAACCTCAATCTAGCAAACAGGTAGCTAGATGCCTAAAACTGGAATCAAGCACTTGGTAAGTTTTTTGTAGTAATCATACATTTGTTCTGATAGGTCCCGAGCAATGGGGCAAGCTGTACCCCATTGCCCATGGAAATAACCAGTCTCCTATCGACATTAAAACCAGTGAAACCAAACATGACACTGCCCTGAAACCTATCAGTGTCTCCTACAATCCAGACACAGCCAAAGAAATTATCAATGTGGGACATTCCTTCCATGTAAATTTTGAGGATAATGACAACCGATCAGGTGAGCCAAAGACCTTTATGATTATTATTGTCTTAGAGTCTACTGGGGAAATTAAAAGAATGGGGCTTTAACTCAAATGCCCGTCGTAAGTGGTGTGCGTGCGTGTGTGTGTGAGAGATATTGCTGTAAACTGATAAAGCACCTTGGACTTCTGGTAAAGACAATTTTTATAACTCCCATCTCAGTCTTGTTTTACACCTCCTCAACGGCACCATCTCATCTCTTCTTTATGCTCACTTCATCCTATCACATGTTTCTGCATGCTCACTCTCTCTGAATAAACAGTGTTTTTCCCAAAAGGTCAAATAAACCAATCACAGTGAACATAAAAACTGAAAAGGCAAATATTATCTAATTGGGATGAGGGTGGAAGAGCTCAGTGGGGAAGAGAGTCAGGGGTAAAATATATATATTTTTTTCCCTTAAGCCAGAAAAATGACTCTATAATTAATTGTGAAACGTTCATGTACCAACAAGCAAATGAGTCTTGCATGAAGTTTACATGGGACAGTTTTGTGCATCAGTATACTTAACTATCTTCTCATCTCCCTACTAGACTGTAATAACTGAATCATCTTTATGCCCCAGAATCTAGCACATTCCCTGCTACATAGTAAGTTTTTCATAAATGTTTGTTGAATAATTTTTTAAATGACAATTCTTGACAACTCTAATAACTCAAAAAGCCAAACTTGTTGTAGCACTTTTCCACAAGGTTTTCAGTCTAAATTTTAGGCGCCTTGGGGCTATGCCTATTATTAATATTACATAGGTCTAGTATCATATGTGTTGAATTAATAATATGATTGGATACACTCCCCAAAACAACATAATCATTCAATGTTAACTTTCTGAAAAGAATATACATTTATTTTAGAATAGCTTCATCATGCAAAATCTCAAGGATTTTTCTTTACTTTTTTTTTTTAAATAACATTTTATTGTGTTTTTGGTGAAATTTATGCAACAAATTAGGTTCCCATTTAACAATTCCTACACAAATTGTTCAGTGACATTAGTTACATTTTTCACCATGTGTCACCATTCTGGTTGTTCCAGTTCCAGTACTCTGGTTACCCTGCCCCCTTATCTTTTCATCTTTGGAGTAGTTGTTGACCATTTGGTCTCATATAAATGGTTCTTTCATGGAGCATCGTATTCATGGATAATATCCTTTAGTTTGTGTGCCGTATCTGATGTTTTACTAAAAGATTACCTGGGGATAGTTTTAGTTTAAGGTTTAAAGAGTATCCAGGGCACTAGTCTCAGGGAGTCCTCCAGTCTCAACTGGTCCAGTAAGTCTAAATTTTTCAAGAATTTGGGTTCTGTTCCGTATTTTTCTCCTGTTTTCTCAGGGTCCATCTATTGTGGCCCTCATCAAAACGGTCAGTAGTGGTAGCCGGGCAACATCTAGTTTTTCTGGTCTCAGGGTAGATGAGGCCATGGCTTGTGTTGGCTATTAGCTATCAGCTCTGTAGACTAGTTTCTTCTCTGAGACTTTGCTTTCTTTCTTTCTCCTTTGTGCCTAACAGTAGAGACCAATAGTTGCATCTTAGATGGTTGCTCGCAAGCTTTTAAAACCCTAGACACTACTCACCTCACTAGGATGCAAAACATAAACTTTGTGACTGAGTTGATTGAGTTGCCCTGTGAGACTAAGGTCCTAAGCCTTCAAACCCAGAACCAATCTCGCGTGGTGTTTGGTTATGTCTGGGATATATCTGTAGCTCTTTCTCTATGAATATATATGTCTGCACACACATATCTGTATGTACAGGTATATATAGATATTTCTATCTGTCCACACATATGTACTCGCCTCTACATACACATATATGCCTATACACCTATTTATGTAACCATACACTCATTTTTTGGTTATCGTTGGTGTTGTTGCCAAATTATATGTCATATTCTTTAGCACAAACATCGTTTTCTCTTGTGTGCTTCTTAGCAGCATTGATTACTTTAGTCAGGGTGTGCTCATCACACCCACATTCTGTGCTACTTTTCCCATTGCCAAAAACAAGCATCTATACTCTAGAGAGTGATTCCTCATCCCTTCCCATCCATCCCTTGTAACCACCAATGAACATTGGTCCCTTTATATATATATATATATATATATATATATATATATATATATATATATATATATTCATTCTTGTCTTCTTATGAAGGTGGGATCATACAACATTTGTTCTTATGTCATTGACTTATTTCATTCTGCATTATGTTCTCCAGATCCATCATATTATGTTTCATGGACTCATCGTTGTTCTTTATGGTTGTGTAGTTCAATGTTAAAATTTTTAAAGTGACTTCACTCACACTTTCTCTGGGTCCGTGGCCAGGGATTCTTAACCACATGGTCAGACACACTGCTGTCTATTGATCAGTTATAAAGTACATGATGAGTAATTTGTTGTTCAAAATAAACTACCTCAGATTCTGATGCATGCTGCCTATTCAGTCTTTGTTGAACAAAGCATGAATAAATCTGTAAATTAAAGCAGATTCAAGGAAGGTCCTATAATAATATAATTCACTCACCTTCCAATATGCTTTATTGGAGGTAGAAACAGGTCAAATAACAGCTCGTGTGCTGGGAATTGTGAATAACACATGGACTATCTTATCTATGCCACAGTCAAGAGTGCTCCATGCGTACGAATGCTGTCATCATGGATGTGGGAAAAAAGATAAGATGAATACTTCAGCATTAGCGTTAGCTTTCATTTCAACACAGTTTCATCAAAGATTCTGGTTTACATGAAATGCGAAAAAAAGCTGGACCTTGTGTTCATAAGGCTAATAGTTGTTCCCTTTTTCTTGCAGTGCTGAAAGGCGGTCCTCTCTCTGAAAGCTACAGGCTCTGTCAGTTCCATTTTCACTGGGGCAGTGCAAACGACCATGGCTCCGAGCACACAGTGGATGGAGAAAAATTTTCTGCAGAGGTAATGTAACTTAGAAAATGAGAGATGATTACACTGTGAATACTCCCGGAAGCAGTTTCCCATATCACGTAAGACCCCATCATAATGACTTCAAAGAATGAGAAATTTTTGTCCCTATAAGGAACTCTCTGGTTCCATCAATATCAAACTCAAATACACCATGTTTGCCAGTGGAGGGAAAACTTTCACGTGGAAGGAGGCAGTTCAATCTTGGAGCTAAATTCTTGAGCCCAAGAATCACCTTTCCCTTGAGGACACCTCAAAAGTTGTCACTTTGACATCAGACAAGCCTTAAGAGATGCTGCTTTCGTTTAAATCCCCAGCCCAAAATGGAACCCACCACATTCCCCTCTTATTTAAGTGCTCAAGCATGGACATGCCTGAAACACAGGTGTGGCCAGGCTGGAACACTTCAGTAAGTCTCTACTAAGACCTCTGAGCAGAATTGACTTTACGGCAACGGGCTTAAGATCTTGAGCTTGATAATAAGAGTAGGCACAGAGAGTAGCTCACACCTAGATGAGGGACTCAGGTTCCTGGTGTGCGAGCACCCTCAGCCTCTTGACCTGCCCTCACATGGAAGTTTGTTTGGTCTATTTGAAGGCATTATTGTCTGTGTAACCATAGAAAAATCTGGATATTTATAGCCAACTGTCAACAGAGGGACCGGAGATTGAAAGGAGAGAAGTTTTGGTTTTGACTTTATATGTATGAATATATAACATGTATGTATCCACACAGGGTCCCTGAGACTCCCAGGCAGTCCGGGAAACCCTTCTCATAAAATTAGGAAGAAATTCTTCACATGAGAGTAAACTATTCCAATTGTTGTCCTGAAACTAGTTAACCAACTCGCCTGAGCTTTTCGTACCAAAGAGAGATATAGAAAACAAGGTATGGTTACAATATTGTGGGGAAAGAAATTTTACTTACTGGTTCCCGGATTGATTTGCAACCTGCCTACTCTGCTCAGCACACAGGCAAGGCTTCGTAAGAGTGAGAACACAGCCCTTCCCACCCACTGAATAAGTGTTCACATAAGTTTTATCTATCAAAACCAAGAAACAGCTTCATACATTAACAAGATAACTTATAATTTACTTTCTGTCTTTAAACTGGTATAAATTGTTAATTAACCACATTAGTATTTTTATTTTAGCTTCACATAGTTCACTGGAATTCTGAAAAATACTCCAGTTGTGCTGAAGCTGCCTCCAAGGCTGATGGTTTGGCAGTTATTGGTGTTTTGATGAAGGTAAGTTACAGAGCTTTGCTAACACTACTTCTTAGGGATCAGATCTCAAAACAGAACGACCTAAGACAAAAAGATATTCGAGTCTTTCTTTTTGGAAAGTTCTCGTTCTGCTTTGTTGCTTTTTTTTCTCTCTACTTCACCTTCTGAAGAGAGAAATAAGTTTCAGATGAGGATAGAATGGGGAATTCAAGAGGAAAAGGAATTCCTATTTTACCAGCTCTTCTAAATCCTTTCTACCTCATAGATTCAGGAAACTTTCAATTAAATATCTCATCAGGGAAGAAAGATGAAGAGGATTTTTTTTTTCTCCTTTAAAGAAGGTTCCATTGATTTTTGAAAATGGTAAATGTTGCTCAAATCTCTATAGGAAAGCCTCTCAATTTATTATTAAATTGGATCTGCTTGGATAACTAAGGAACTTTCGGAAGTATAGTAACTCTACTAAACCTTTGTTGGGCACTTGTTATAAGCTATGTTGTTGTTAGATGCAGTTGAGTTGATTCTGACTTACAGTGATCCCATGTGACAGAGTAGAACTGCCCCATAAGGTTTATCTAGGCTGTAATTTTTACTGAAGCATATTGCCAGGTCTTTCTCCTGTCGAGCTACTGGATGTGTTCAAACTGCCAACCTTTCTGTTAGCAGCTGAGTGCCTAACTATTGCGCTGCCAGGGCTCCTTATTTTAAGCTATACACTTTACTTACTGTAACTAATATAACTGACCAAAAGTAAGACGTTTGTTTTTACATCTATTTATATATGTTACTCTTTAAATATGTATTGGTTATAAAAACAATTTATAGAGTACAAGTGCTTATAAAGATACACACCTAAATTATTTATCAAAATAGTGCAAAATTCCACCTCCTAAGGCAGAGAGGAAATACTTTATCTCCCTCAGTTACTGGTTTTAATTTTTTTTAAATATAAAAATTTAGCTAAACTGTGTTTGATTTGTAACGGTCTTTATCTCATTCTTTATTGTTTTCTTCTCCAGGTTGGTCAAGCCAACTCAACACTGCAGAAAGTACTTAATGCCTTAAGTGCAGTTAAAACTAAGGTAAATTGATTAACTAAACTAGTTTAAATCAGAGAATAAGAATCCACAAAACTACAGGAACCATATACGTAAGTATTTGAAGTGGGGAGTTGGAAGGCTGAAGAGAGAGCTACCAATCTGAAAATCAAGGCACTACTTAAGATACTGCTTACTTCTGAGAAAGGATTTGTTTTCTTTTGTTTTTCTTTTTTTATAGTTGTTGACTGATCTCCGCAGGATCAGGTCTATAGAAGAAAAGGTTACTTAGCCATTCGTGCTTGCTTTAAATACTATATCCAACTAAAATGTGAATTTGTTTTCATTTCATGAAGATAGACTTCTATACTTCTCTAGCAGTACAAAAGTGGAGGAGTCTAGGGTATTCTTTTTGAGATAGCATTAGTATGCAATGCTTGATAACCAGGATTCCCATCTGTCAACTCAAAAAAGCAGGTAGATTTTCTGATATATCCAACCTCAGCCATACTGTTTTAAAAGTAAACAGTTAAATCATAAGTCAGACATTTCTCATTTTATTTTATAGTGTGGAAGACAGTCACATTTTCATGTAAAATAAATCTGACTTGTGTTGAGGCTAAAAAGAATTAAACTTTAAATGGCTGTATTACAGTGTAAGAAAAACTGAAGATAATCACTCCACTCATAAATACTGAAAATAACAACAAATGAAAAGAAAATAGGAAGAAAGAATTAATGAAGATAAATGGAAAATTAATAAAATAAAAACTACAAATGATGAATAAGCACAAAGCAAAATTTTACCAGTAAAATGGAAAATTGATTCTTTGAAAGGACCAACAAAAAAGCCACACTTTTGGCAAGTGTGATGAAGGAAAAAAGAAAAAGATACCCATAGAAAAGAAATTGTAAGAAATACGAGGTGGGGGATAACTAAAGATACGGAAGAAAATTTTAAAGGAGAAAATCATACAAAACATTATACCAATAAATTTGAAATTTTAGATAAAATGGATAGTTTTCTACGAAGGCATGAAATCTGAAAATTAACTCAAAAAGAATTAGAAAGCTAAATACATAGAGAATCTAAAAAGAAATGGAAAAGATATTTTTTAAATTATCCGTTAACAGAGGACTCTAGGCCCAGATCATTTTATGGGAAAGTTTTATTCAACCTTTGAGAAACAATCATACCAGTATTCACTACACTTCCCGTATTAGGGAACAGACAGTAAACGTCTCAACAATTTAATGAAACTTAACATAAAAACTGGGTAAGAAAACCACAAAAAGGAAACCATAGGCCAATTTTTCTTAAGAATATAGTTGAAATAAATCTTAAAATCATTTACAGCAAATCAAATTTGAACATGTATTAAAATAGCAATGCTTCTGAACAGGTAGAGTCTATCCCAGGAATGCAAGGATGGTTCAATATATGATTATAGTAAGCAATTAAAGATGAAAAACTATATAAACTTATTAGATGCTTAAAAAGCATTTGATAAAATTCAACGCCCTTTCTACGTAAACTTCTTGAACTTGATAAAGGGTAGCTGCTAGAAACTTGGATCAAACGTTAAACTTTATAGTGAAACATTTGAAGCCTTTCCATTTCAGTCAGGAAAAAGACCAGGATACCAACTGTGACCACTACAACTGAACATTATAATGAAGGTCCTGGTCAATAAAATAAACAAAAGAAAGAAAGAAATAAGAGGACATGTTAGAATACGTACTGGAGAAATAGAGACAAAACTGTCCTCATGAGCTGATGATATGAATACTGACATACGGGAAAATTCAAAACAGTCACCTAAAAACAGAATTAATATAAAAGTCTGGTAAAGTTGACGTACAAAAGATTAGCATGAAAATTTCAGTTCATTTCCTAAAGACTGACAATAATCAATCAGAAAAAATAATGGGAAATATACAATAAGGCCAAAATGTAATCAGTATGCATGTAAATAGATCTTTGACACTAGAACAGTGCTTGACATGATTTCCAGAGAAACAAGTAATGTTTTAGAGTGGAAATTAAATATTTTTTAAAGAATATAAATTGTAAAAAAAAATTTTTTTAATCTTTTGCTTATCTTCAGCCAAAGGAGGAAAGAGAAAGATTGCTTAGTCAAAACCAATGTAGTAAATCTCCAGTCTTTTTTCTTCTATTGCTTTTAGATTTTATATCCACAAACACACCAATCATGAAATAATATTAATAGAAAATTCAATTAAATCCTTAGCTAAAATCTCAAGATTACATATGTAATAATTACGTATGTACTTTATATATATGTATATGATTCTTACATACATGATATAAATAATTTACATCATGATATAATGATACATTACTTGTCTTTTTCTTCAGGGAAAACGAGCTCCATTCACAAATTTTGACCCTTCTACTCTCCTTCCTTCATCTCTGCATTACTGGACCTACTCTGGCTCTCTGACTCATCCCCCTCTTCATGAGAGTGTAACTTGGATCATCTGTAAGGAGCCCATCAGTGTCAGCTCAGAACAGGTAGAGTATCAAAGGTGAATGAGTGGGAATTAGAAGTAGAAAGCAGAAATATCATTTCAATTAATATTATTAATGAATGAGATTTTTTTCCGATTAAGATTTTGAGGAGTTCATTTCTGACATAGGCCTATTGGATTATTTAAAAAGTGCTTTATAATATTGTTCTTTGACATTATGCAGAACAAAGATCAGATTGAGAACTCTCACTATCCATTGCTAACTATTTACATTACGTGCTTTGCATATATTTTATCAGCCAACTCCCATAACAAACCTACAGGACAGGCACTGTCCTATAAATAGCCAACATTAAGTGAGCACACACTATGTGCCAGGCACCATCGTAAGTACTTTTCATGTATTAATCCATTTAATCTTGACAGCAACCTAGGGAAGTAGGCACTACGAGGAAACTGAGGCATCAAGCTGGTAAATCACTTGCCCAAGGCTGTCTACTTGGCAAGTGAGAAAGCTGGTATTCTAAGCCAGCCCATCATAAATAAATTTCAGAGATAAGTGAAAGAATGTTTGGCTTCCTCCCTTCCCGTTGGTGAAAACACTGCCATCCTCAGTTCAGTTTTCTAAATACCATTAAATATACTGGAAATGAAGTGCTTTGTGTAGTTTTCATAGCTTTTGATTCTTTAAATATTTCATCCTTCCTTCCAGCTGGCCCAGTTCCGCAGTCTTCTATCAAATGTTGAAGGTGAAAATGCTGTCCCTATACAGCACAACAACCGACCACCTCAGCCTCTGAAGGGCAGAATAGTGAGAGCTTCATTCTAATGGCCCAGAAGGAAGCTTATCCATCCTCAAGGAACCCAGCCTTGCTTCTGACATAATTCAGTAAAATAATAATTTTTTAAAAACAGATTTATTTCGATGCTAGCAAGACAGCAAAGCTACAAATTTAATCTGTAGAGCTAGTAAACCTTAATTTTAGTTCTTAATACTTAACTCAAATTATGATTTACAAGCTTGCAAAACTTGTGCTAAACTTCAAATTTATCTTGTGGAATTCTTCATAACTGCAATTAAGATATACTGAATAATTTCTTAGTGATTTGTATCTCTTACTATTTTATTAAGTTTAGTGGAACCAATAAAATAATTTTATTCCTGTCTTCTTGTATAATATGCAATTTATTTTTATTTAAAAAAATAAGCTTCTACCCCATTTGCATTCAAAAATCTTAAATGCCTTACTTGCAGTGTTATTTTGCCTCAAATGTAATAACCTAAGAGTAGCTTGAGATAAAATATTGAGAAAGTCGTTTGTTTACTCTTGAAGACAAATTTACAGCTAAGATAACAACTGCATTTGGTATTATTTGTGTTGGCCCAACATAACTACCATTTTGTTTTCTGTGATAAAAATATTTTTATATAGATAGGATAATGATGCTTTTGGTTATTGTTTCTACTTTTCCTCCTCTCATTGGTAAGAGCCACTTTTTCCCCCATTATTTTAACTATTTAGCCTCCATGGAAAATCTACACTTCAAAATTAGAGGCAAATCCGGCAGTGAACGGTTTAGACAAACGCTGAAAGAATCATTTGGGCTTAGAGCCACAGTTTAGAATTATGTAGTATTTTAGTCAGATGCACACTTAATCTGAAGCTCATTCTTTCTGAAGACGTAGCTACATCAGAATTCTACAAATCCTATGTCCAGTTTTGAGTCTTGTGGTTTACTTTAGTTCCCTTTTCTGGGAAATCGTATTAGAAAGTCCACTCTCATTCCAATGTTCTAATCTTGTCTAACACCACAGATTCAGTCAAAACCTCTAGTAAGTATAATCATCGTTAAAAATACAAACTAAGCAGATTTCTGTAAAGGCAATATTTATTTTATATACCTAAAACCGTACCAAAGATTCCTTTGGAAATATTTTATTTAGGGCCCTTACATTTTAGTAAGGAAGACTTACTTATTCTGAGCCCCAAATTTAAGGGAATCCTCCTTGTCAAAATGTAATGGTAATGTAATGTATCATTAAATTGTGTACCTGAAAAATGTTGAATTGGCAAATGTTGTGTTGTATGTATTTTTACAACAATCTAAAACACTGTAATGGGCCCAAATAACTCCGTATCTCTGCTTCATAAGCATTCTATAAATATAAAATACTTTATCTGCAAAAGTAATATGGCTCTGTATATTACTATAGTATTTGCCAAATATTGAGAAAGCCTGGAACGGTTATGCCTGTTCTATGATCTTATTTCATGTGAGAAATATTGATAGGATCTTAATTCTGAACTTACCCAAGTTTACTGTAAGACCCAAAGAAAGATTATTAGTATAATTTGAGAGAAGAATCTATAAAACGTACTCAGGGTCTATAATATTCTAAAATATTTTCTAAACAGAGTTGAGCAAAAAAACAACTTTCACAGTCCAAACCAAACCCACTGCCGTCAAGTCGATTCCCACTCATAGCGAACCTGTAGGGCAGAGTAGAACTGCCCCATAGGGTTTCCCAGGCTATAAATCTTTATGGAAGCAGACTGTCACATCTTTCTCCACAGAGCAACTTGTGGGTTCCCAGCAGCCAAGCGCTTTAACCACTGTACCACCAGGGCTCCTACTTTCACAGTAAGGACCTAAAAAACATCCAAGTTGATGATCCATTTTTTTTAAAAAAAAAAGAATAAAGTATGTTACAGGATTTATAGATAAATCAGTAAGCCTTGCGTCTTAGTTATCTAGTGCTGCTACAACAGAAATACCACAAGTGGATGGTTTTGATTAAGAGAAGTTTATTTCCTCCAAGTCAAAGTAGGCTAAAAGTCCAAATTCAGGGCATCAGCTCCAGGGGAAGGCTGTCTCTCTCTGTCGGCCTTCTTCTCTTCGGTATTCCCTGGACTAAGAGCTTCTTTGCACAGGGTCCCCAGTCCAAAGGACCCAGTCTGCTCCTGGCACTGCTTTCTTGATGTTATGAGGTCCCCCTGTCTCACTGCTCACTTCTATCTCTTATATCTCAAGAGATTGCCTCAGGACATAATCCAGTCTTGGAGATCCGGTCCTGCCTTACTAATAAAACTGCCACCCACCCAAAGGGCAAAGAAGTGACAGAAGATATATGATGGTCATCAGACTTTATCCCTAAACCAAATGCCAACTGGGGAGCGTATTTCCCCTTACTGAGTCTGTCAGAATTTCATATATTTGGCAGAACTCATGAGGTGCATTACGGGGCTTTCCACATTTATCCGCAGTAGCCGAGAAAAGCAGCTGTTGAGAGATGACATGTAGAATAGCCATTAGGTGGTCTAAAAATGCAACTCATATGTTTCTTTGAATCACCGTCCTGCTGTGTGCCCTCTTCCCTTGTCAACTTAGGTAGAGGATTTGAACATCCTGCAAGGATTCTCTGGTTTTTCCATGATAATTGGCAACTGAACTTTATGCCAAATCTATTGGGCTTCTAGGCATCCAGATATGACAATGTCGGCTGATAGGGAGCAGCATAAGCTAAAAAGGTAGAAGGATACTTCTCTTCCTTGCTCTTTTCTATCTTACTGCTTCTCAGAAGTACCATGGTGAACATTTATGGCAAGCTTTCTGCCAATTTGTGGGTTCGAGTAGCTCAACGTATTTTCCAAATTGTTCATTTCTGTAACTTTTAGTAAAATAACTCTAAAAACATTAAATTCATCAAAGGGAGCATTAGAGCAAAGGGGGGAAGAAAGAAGAATATCTTTTTTAAATTTAATTTCCTTACGTGACTCAAAAGAAGATACTCCTAATAATTCTTGTAACTCAGGCTATTTGATTTGCATGGTTCTTTAAAATTTTGTGGTCCCAGATTCCCATGGATACTTGATTAAAGTTATGAACCCCCCCCAAAAAAATGTACATAATCAGATACATGCAAAATTTTGCATTGAATTTTAGAACATTTAGGACTTACTTCATTCCTTCCTCCAACATCACAAAGTCAATCCTGGTCTCAGGTTAAGAACCCTGCGCTTATAGTTCATAAAGAAAATGTTCTACATCACCCCTTTGGTAAGTAGCCTCTGGGATCTTAAAAGCTTGTGAACAGCCGTCTAAGACACATCTACTGGTCCCATCGTGTTTGGAGCAAAGGAGAATGAAGAAAACCAAAGACACAAGTTAAATATATGTGCAGAGGACCAATGGACCACATGAACCACAACCTCCAACAGCCTGAGCCCAGAAGAACTAGATGGTACCCAGCTGCTACTTCCTACCATTCTGATAGGGTTCACAGTAGAGGGTCCTGGACAGAGGAAGAGAAAAATGTAGAACAAAATTCACACACAAAAAAAGATCAGACTTACTGGTCTGACAGAGACTGGAGGAAGCCCCAAGACTATGGCCCCCGGGCACCCCATTAACTCAGAATTGAAGCCACTCCCAAAGTCCACCTTTTAGCCAAAGATTGGACAGGCCTATAAAACAAACAACACACGTGAGGAACGTGCTTCTTAGTTCAATCAAGTATATGAGACCAAATGGGCAACATTGGCCCTAAAGCAAAGAGGAGAAGGCAGGAAGGGACAGGAAAACTATACAAATGGACACAGAGAACCTAGGGTGGAAAGAGAAAGGGGGAGACCACTGACACATTACAGGAATTGCAACCAATGTCACAAAACAATATGTATATAAATTTTTGAATGAAAAACTAATTTGTATTATATACTTTCACCTAAAATACAATAAAATTATTTTTTTTTTTTGGATGTAGGAAACCCTCAATGAAGTGGATTGACACTATAGCAAAAGCAATGGACTAAAACACACCGTAATCATAAAGATGGTGCAGGACCGGGCAAAGTCTCATTCTGTTATACATAAGGTCATCATGAGTTGGAGATGACTCAATGGCAACTAATAACAACAACAAGCCACAGTGAGACTTTTATCATGGTGTTTGAACAATCTGACTGTAGCTACAACATGGATAACTATAAAATTAGTATCTCTTTCCTCTTGTCATTTTTATTAAACACATACACACAAACCCTTAATTTAAAAACTTAGCATCCCTTGAGTGGATAAATACAATGTGGTATACACACACACACACACACACAAAATACAATGGAATATTATTCAGCCGTAAATAGGACCGACATTCTAATACATGCTGTGACATCAATGAACCCTGAAAACATTATGCTGAGTGAAATGAGCCAGAGACAAAAAGGCAAATATTGTATGATCCTATTTCTATGAAATCTCTAAAATAGACAAATGCATAGAGACAGAAAGCAGATTAGTGGTAACCATGGGCTGGGGGAAATGGGTCATTATTGTTTAATGGATATAGAGTTTCTGTTTGGGGTGATGAAAAAGTTTTGGAAACAATAGTTAGTGATAGTTGCACAACATTATTACTGATTAATGTCACTGGATTGTACACTTGAAAATGGTTAAAATGGCATATTTAATGTGGTGTATATTTTACCACGATAAAAAATTAGCATCCTGTAATTGAAACAAAAGAACCCTGCCCTAAACTATAATTGTGTGACAATGGACTTCCAAGTTTCTCTTGAGCTTGCTTCCTAATTCAGCATTTATTCTTGCCTCTCTACCTCATTCTTTATTGCAGATTCCCTGTAGACTGAATGACAGTATAGTTCCAGGATTCTTCATGAAATATCTTTTTGTGGTTTGTTTGTTTGTTTTTTTCCTTTCCAATTATCGTTTTTAGTTGATACAAGATCCCATTGCAGAAGAGTTAAAAAACAAAAAAAAAGATGAAAAAGAAAGAGAATCTGTCCTTAGTGAAGTGTTTCATTTATTAATGAATAAGCTAGCAAGTAGGTTATAAAAGAGGCTTAAAAAGGAACAGAAGGAAATAAGATTGGGTTGAGGAAGACATCATCAGATTAGCAATGGACCAGAATCACTGTGCAAGCCATCAACATTCTCCGTATCCAAGACCACGAAAACATAAGGAAATACTTGTTTTATAAGCATTGTCTTCATGATTATCTATAAACTCCAAATGCTTATTTACCCACTGTGGCTGTCTACACGCTATGAGATACTGTGTTACGATTTCTTTATTATTTTTATTAGATTTGGCTATTTTCAATCTCAGTAGATGGACAAAGACACAAACAGACAGGCATAGGTAGAAATGAATAAATAATTGCATTTACTCCAGGACTGCTCTACTTGAACAGAATGGAGCCAGTGTTACAGATTGAATTGTGTCCCCTCAAAATATATATTAAAGTCTTAACCTCTGTTACCTATGAATATAGCCTTGTTTGGAAATAGGATCTTTGAAGATGTTATTGGTTAACATGAGGTCATAACGGAGTAAGGTGGGTCCTAATCCAATCTAAGTGGTGTCCTTATAAAAGAGAAAAAGGGACACAGAAAGGCAGGCAGAGGAAGGGCACCATATGAAGATACATCTACAAGCAAAGGAATGCCTGGGGCTACAAGAAGCTGGGAGAGATAAGAAAGGACCTTCCCCTAGAGACTTAGACATGTTGATTTGGACTTCTAGCCTCCAAAGTGTGAGATAATAAGTTCCTGTTCTTATAAGCCAATCGGTTTCTGGTATTTTGTAACAGTAGTCTTAGGAAACTAATATATGTAGATACAGGCATTCTACCTATTCCAAGGAGATCAATAAATTTGTGTTGATAAGCTTATATAGACACAATTATAAAGCTAAAGAGAAAATGCATAAAATAAAAAGATTTTAATAATTAAAATCTTGAAAAGAATTAGGAGAAAAGGCTTTAAGCATTCTTGTTTACAAATCTTCCATGCAATAGAGAAGTAACTCACAAGGAGTAACTGAGAGTCTTAAAGATATGTGCATATACTCTCATTTTTATCTTTATACCAAAAAAATGAAGTGGTGGACAAAGGGATCATGTTTGAAAGAGTTAGAATCCTCAGGGCACAAGTGTATTTCTTAGAGGTTTCTAACATGGGCATATGGGGATGTTAATTCCCTTACCTGGAAACCCTGGTGGTGTAGTGGTTAAGGGCTTTGGCTGCTAACCAAAAGATTGGTAGTTCAAATCCACCAGGTGCTCCCTGGAAGCCCTATGGGGCAGTTCTACCCTGTCCTGTAGGGTTGCTATGAGTCAGCATCAATTACATGGCAATGAGTTTGGGTTTTTTTTTTTGTTTTAATTCCCTTACTATGAGAAGGTAGAAATAGTAATTATGTCAGAGAGGAATGGAGTTTAAATAGTTTCATTTTTTTTTCCTCTCAGAGGCTAAAGAGCATACTTTTCCCAAATAATCAGTAAGTATTTTAATACCCTTTAGAGGCAGATGCATGTTAAACTACTTGGCTATGTTATTTTCTATTATGTTATTAAAAAAAAAATTACTATGGAGTCAATTCTGACTCACGGCCACCGTATGTGTTACAGAGTAGAACTGCTCCATAGGGTTTTCTCGGCTGTAATCTTTATAGAAGGAGAGCTGGTGGCACGATGGTTAAGCCCTAGGCTGATAACCAAATGTTGGTGGTTCGAACCCATCAGCCACTCTGTGGGAGAAAGATGTGGCAGTCTGCTTCTGTTAGAATCGCCTTGACGGTAACAGGTTTAGTTTTCGGGGTTTTTGTTTTTCTTTTAATCTTTACAGAAACAGATAACCAAGCTTACTTTCACAGTTCTGCTGGGTGGATTTGAACTGCAATCTTTAGATCTGTAGTTCAGCCCAAACGCTTTGCACCACCTAGCTACTAAATTGACCAGTAGAAACAAATATGCCTAACAGAACTACACCGTGCTGAAACAATGTTTAGCTACTTAGAAAAATTGCTTAAAGCCTTATTTCACCCCATACACAAAAATAAACCCAAGATGGTTAAATTTTTCAATGAAATCATTAATGTACTAGGAAAATATGTAAATATTTAAATAATCTATGGATGGAGAACATTCTTCCAAAACACCAAAGGCACAAACCGAAAAGTAACAGAATGATTGAACTATTAAAAATTTAAATATGTAGGTCAAAGCAACAACAACAAAAAACACTTTTTTAACGAAAAGGAGAATGACAACTGGGGAAATTTTTTCAATATAAATGGCATCCACAGGAGCAATGCCGTTGCTATATAAAAAGCTTTCACAAATTATTAATACAAACATTGAATTCTTAAGAGAAAATGGCAAGAAGTCATAAACAGGCAATTCAGTAAGGAAGAAATACAAATGATCAATAAATACATGAAAAATGCTCAATCTCACTAATAATCAAAGTGCAGATTAAAACAATGTTCCATCATTCTTCATGTATAAAATTAGCAAAGATTTTAAAAATAATACACAATGTTGTCAATGAAGCAAAGAAATAAAATCCGTGTTACACACTGCTCAGACAAGCATACGTTGGTACAGTCTGATCACTAGTAACGCAAAAGCTATGTTCCAGAAGAAATCTTATTATCCAAAATCATTAAATTAAAAAACACAGGTTTAATGTAGGAAAAAAGAGTTAATTAGCAAAATTTTAGACTTGCTATAATGTGATTTATGGATCCGTTACCACGATGGCCTCAAAGTTAATCTAACACTATGATCCTAAAATTTATATTTCCATTCCCGATGGAGCTTCACATGCCCACATCAATTGTCTGTTTGATATCTCCATTTAGATGTTGCGTTAACATCTCAAATTATTCAAACTATAAATCTTGACACACACCCCAACCTGGTTCCCACTAACCAGTTCCAAAGCTAGGTTAAGGAACCAGACTCCAATTTCTGGAGAAAATGGATAAAAGCATGTTAGGGTCCCTATCTTAGTTTGGAATTTTCAGCGCCTACACTCAGGTACGTAGAATCGGAACAGAAGTGGTTATTGGAACTGGAGCGCACAGTCAGTAGCAGTAGCAGAGATGACTAGTTGTGGAGTGCCTTGTTGTTAAGTCTGGACTTTTCATATTCCTCCATTTAAGGTTAAGATAAGTTTTCGTGACCAGCGGTATTGAACTTGCATCAAAAGGTCAAGTGGATCACTTGAAAAAACAGGTTTAGTACGCATGAATAAGAAGAGGCTTTTAAAGAGAGATACCAAAGAAATATAAGCCCCATTGCCTATGACTTTCAAACTTTCAGGCCAAGTTCAAGTTACATTTGTTATAAATCTTCCCCTAGTCAGTTTTGAAAGGTCACATGAAGTCCTTTTAGGTAAACCCCGCCAAAGTCTTTTTAGGTTAAACTTGATTTAGGAATGAATGATTCGGCACTTTAAAAAACAAAGGGAACATTCTGTAAAAGTTCAAGCTATTCAGAAAATCTAAGAATGATTGCAAAATTTTTCCACTGGGAGAAGTAGACAAAGAATCTTAGCAATGGTAACTGAAGGGCAGTATATTATGTACAGAAAACTTGTTGATGAGCAGTGTACATTATAACCCAAATATCTATGACCATCCAATTATCTATGACCTGATGGACCTGTGAGATGAACTTCTTGAACCCAAGGAGACAACAGTCAAGAACTGTTCACACTGAGAATGAAGTCAGCTGTGTAACAATATCAGACTCGACTTCGCAGTGAACTTCTTGCCACAGACTCTTGGAATCAACCTTTCCTTGGTGAAAAAAATTTACTCACTTTGCAATTCAAAGTATCAAAACAATATATTCAAATGAATTCATAGTTAAGCAAAGGCATGTGATAGTGTAGTTAAAATGCTGGAGGCACAGTAAACAGAAGCACATTTTACTTCAACAAACATTTATTAAACTACTACTATGTGCCAGGCCTACCTTTACATTCAGCTTTTCACTATATCCCAAATCCCTCTCAGCTTGTCTCAACACTTCCATTTCTACTACCACATCTTTGTTAAGATCATCATTGTTTCTCGCTGAGATAGTTGTTACCCTAATTGGTGTCTCTGCCCCTGTTCTTGCCCTGCTCCTATCTTCCACATCCAAGGATCAATGTAATCAAACACTTTCTCTGTATAAGACTCTTTAAGACTTCAGGATTAAATTCCTTAAAATAGCCCTTCAGGTCCCTGTGATGTATCCCAACTTAACTCTCCTGCTTCACCTCCCAGCATCCTGTGCTCTAGCCACACAGACATGTCTGCAGTTCCCAGAAGATGCTATGCTCCTATGTACCTCTGGGCCTTTGCACATGCCCTCAGGAACATGCCCCATGGGACTATATCTCCTTTAAGATGCGATCAAATATCTGCCTCATCTAAAAAAATGCCCTGGTCCTGTACTTAGTAGTTAGGCAGTATCACCCTTCGGCTATGCAAGAAGGGCACTTTAGAGTGTCTCAGACACCATAAACAAACAAAAATAATTATATTAAAGAACACCTGGACATTTCTGTCTCTCAGGGCATGGTGCTCAGCACTGGAATGGCAATACCCATAACCCTAAATATCTCTCTCATGAGTAACACAATTCAGGCCCAGGGAAATATTTCACATCTAGTCCTATGTCCTGGAAACAAAATTATGTCTGAATGCTACAAGGGTTTATGGGTTGTGTCACTGCTGACATTGGAGATGGACAGTGCTGCAGAGTGTGGGGAAGAGTTGAGCAGTAATAACGCTTAGGCAAGAGAGGATCACAGCAATCATCCTTTTCAGATAGGATATGTACAATAGATTCCTGCAAAACAAGTTTCTGTTCCTAGTAGTGCCAAGTACCCATTTTCTTGTTTCTCTTTGTCTCCAATTTATCCTTTCAGAACTTCTCATAAATTAGTATTTGTAACAGCTGCATGTGGCATGTGAAAAACATTTTGCAATTTTAAACAATTCACATTACTCTTAAATTTGTATTTAAGGAGGTCTAGATATAGCATCAAGCAGCCCTGCTAACCAAAAGTTTAGCAATTCCAACCCACCAGCAGCCCCACAGGAGAAAAGAACTGGGGATCTGCTCCCGTAAAGATTCCAGCCTAGAAAACCCTATAAGGCAGTTCTCCTCTGTCCTATAGGGTCACTGTGAGTCAGAATTGACTTGACGGAACACAATAACAACAATAACATGATGTAACATCAGAGTCCCTGTTAATGATTAACACACTTGGCTGCTAACCAAAAGGTTGGAGGTTTGAGTCCACCCAGGAGAGCCTCAGAAGAAAGTCCTGGTGATCTACTTCTGAAAAAAATCTGCCCTTGAAAACCCTCTGGAGCACAGTTCTACCCTGATACACACGGGGACACCATGAGTCAGAATGAACTTGATAGCAGGCGGTAACCGATACGCATAATATCCACCTCCTGGTTCTCAGCTTGTTGTACTGTGGTGACTTGCTAGAGGCTGTGTCACTGGTATCTCAAACATCACAAGGGTCACTCATGATTGACAGGTTTCAGTGGCGCTTCAAGACCAGGACAGACTAGAAAGAAAGGCTTACCTATCTCTTCCAAATATTAGCCATTGAAAACCCTATGGATCATAACAGAACATTGTCCAATACAGTGCTGAAAGATGAGCTCCCTATGCTGAAAGACACTCAAAAGAGACAGTTGCCACAACAATGTACTCAAGTATATCAGTGATCATGAAGATGGCACACGACCAGGCGGTATTTTGTTCTGTGTCCATTGGATCGCCATGAGTCAGAGCAGACTCAACTAGCTAACAACAAAAATATAACATGTGTGAAGCATCATTCTAAATGGCAACTAGATAGACATTGATTGCTACGACTGGGAAGAGTTTTTATTAAAATATGTAATGTGAGGGATCGCGTGTCTGAACTATGTAATATGATTTCATTAAATTTTCAAAATTTTGAATTCAAATTTCAGGTTTAGTCAATTTTTATTTTTTTTTAATTAATATATTATATTTCACATTTGAAGCCCTAGTGGTGCAGTCATAAAGAGTTCGATGCTAACCAAAAGGTCAGCAGTTCTAATCCACCACCCGCTACCTGGAGACCCTGTGAGGCAGTTCTGCTCTGTTCTATACGGTTCCTATTAGTCTGAAGTGACTCGAAGGCAACAAGTTTGGTTTTTTTGGTTTTTATTTCACTTTTGGTCTTAATATATAATTTTCAATGTTTTATTAAAAATAATTTTTGAAAAATATGAAAATAATTTAAATTTTCAATTTTATGCATTTAATTTATATTTTGATGAAAATATGTTTGAATTTTATATACTTTAAACACAACATATTTTTAAACATTTAGGTAACAGCTGTCAATCAAATACAAATTACATGAAAATCTTGATCATAACAATGT